>WOVY01005248.1:0-27615 GCA_013436015.1 Rhipicephalus annulatus | reverse complement strand
AAGCGCATCGTACGCGGCAGTGTTTGAAGGATAGATTGCTAGGCAATTATCCAGACAGTCCGCGCGAAAAATCAGATGAGCATGTGGGTGCTGGTGAGCATCAGAGATGGGCGAAAAGGCTCCGTAGACGGCACCAAGAGGACGTGCAAAACGGAGGAAAAGCGCCGTAAAAACAGGCAGGCAAAAATCGCGACGCGTTTGAGGAATGTATTCAAATGGCGGAGCGAAATTTCAAGAAAGTTTGCCGTATCGCAAGCGTCCAAGCGGCCAGAGAACAAAGAAAGAGAAGCGCATCGTGTGCGTAAGTGGTCGAGGGGCAAAGAGACCCTTCCGTTGTTCTCGCGGTGCATTGGACGGGGTGCGGGGGCAAAAGAGTCGGTGGTTTTCGAGGGGCAGGAAGCGACAGCAAGTCGGCTTCGAGGAACGTCGCGGGGTTCGGTAGCAGGGCGATTGACGCGTGTTGTAGACCCCGCTTCTCGAGAAAAATCGTTCCGGGCGCGACCACCGCGAGTTCGACTCAGAGTTGTTGCGAACAGCTGTTAGCCCTCTCGGAAAACGTCGACTCGGGACTGTTGAAAGGAACATTTTGTTTGTTTTTGTGATTTTGTAAATAACTCGTTTGTACTTTGTTTTCGTTAGCGCTCTATCATTTTGGTAGCCTATATGCGTTGTATAGATCTATTGGAAGGATAGTGACACGCATTAGAGCGTACAGAATTAGGCGTTTGTCATCGGCACCGGAGTTGGTTTGTATGCGTCCGAGCCGCCGGACAAAACGAAAAAAAAAAAAGGCACGTTGGGTAGAAAGGCAGACCCTTTCGTCGCTCTATCGACGGCATGTTTGATGGACTGCGGAGTGCGAGGTACTCAGCGAGAGTAAGAACGCAGGTTGTCAGCGCAGAGCTTTGCGGGGGTCGGAGGCGAAGCGAATGGGTTTTGCCATTGTTCCATTTTCCCGTTCGCCTAGAAAGACCCACAGGACGCGACACCGCGCGTTAGTCCCAAAAGGAGTAGACATCCGTGAGCTTTTGACGATGGTCATTAGTGGATTTATTTTGTTTTGAAATTTGCTTTTGACTGTTTAAGTTGTTTTGGATTTAATGTGTTTTTTAAGAATCTCGTCTACCAAATAGTGTTAGGTAACACATTTTTGGTTTTGTTCATTTCTTGGGCGTTGTACGTTTAGCTAAGGTAAGCGTTGTGCGATTGCAATAAACGACACGCATAGGAGCCTGCGTCATGGTAGATACGTGTAAATGAGCAGGAGCAACGTTATGAACTAATTATGACTGAGCGTAGAGACGCAAAGTTATTGCTTGCGAGATTTTTCAGGATTCATGCGAAACTTTTTTGTTGTTCATTTAATGTTTTGTTCGCATGTGTCCGGTTGGTGTAAGAAAAGCTAGCTCGTGAGTTTATATGTATGCTTTGTGAAAGTGGCAACAGCAAGGGAACGGTTAGGGTGGTATCTCCTCAGGCAGGCGCACTGTGATGTGCGTTTGCGATGTATAATAAAGACGTTCCTAATGCAGGTGCAGCACGGCAGTTATGCTTTCGTCTTCTCAAAAGGAATTGACGACTGGCTTTGGCAGGCACTAAATTTCGGGAACTAAAAGATAGCGTGAAGTAAAATGCTTCATTTTATGAGTATGATACCTGGTGGGTTACGGCGGATTACTCACGCAAGCACTCGGGTATGCCACGGTGAGCGCATCACTTGACAATTAGTTTTCTTGAAAGCAGTTTGATGGGAAGATTATTATCGGATCGGGATTAGGAGTTTTGGTGAAACCTCAGAGAAACGTCCCGATTGCTGCTTTGTGTTTGGTAATACTGCTTAAGTAAGGTTGCTTTTGGATAATTTGTCGGACTCGACGTGTCTCAGTGCGGGCAGGGTGCTCTCCCGTGCCTGTGGTGGTGTGTATGAATGCTTTTCCCAGAGGGGAGCCACAAGGAACGAGAGGGAAAGAGTCCTTGGCTGAGCGTCATCAGCAGTGGCCTGGAAGACAGCACTACACAGCGACACTTCGAGCAACCTGTGCAGCTGGTCACCCTCAGGTCGCTTCTCCCGCCGGCGGACGAGCTGTTGTGACCGGCGCCGGAGCTGAAGAGGGAGCGGCGCTCCTTTAATCTTCAAACAAGTAACCGAACGACCGGCTGCCTACTGTTAGGACCGGCGCCAGGTCTGACAATGGATCGGCGTTCCTTTTGATGTTCCTTTTTAGTCGCCAAACGGGTTGGCGGCCTGTGTCCGCCATGTATTGTTCCCCCCTGGCCGGAGGGTGCGGCGTCTTGCCGCCACGACACCGTGAGCAGTTCGGGAGACCACAAGTGCAGCTTCTTTTTTGGAAGATGACGGCGGCGGCGGCGGCCGGAAATCGTCCCGCTAATTGAACGAGTCGTTCGGCGACCATTTGAAGCTTGTTTACGGCGGCCCTTTCGATGGATGCAGTCATCAACTTCAGACCCCTCGCCCAGGCGACACCCCTTGACGAGGAGGAGCCACGTTCGTGCCACATGGCCGTGCAGTGACCACGCTTCAATTTTGAACGTTCACGTGGACCGTGCGTGCTCGTCACCCTCGCGGGTAATGTGTGATCCGTGGTTGGACGGTGCCCTCTGTACGCGGTCCCCGATCTAGGGATCTGGGGAGGACAGACCCTTTATAATGAGCCCCCACGGCTCATTCGGTGTGCTTTTTTTTCGAGAAGAGAACCAGGCAGAACAGAGCAGAACCGAGCAGAACCATGTAGAACCAAGCACCATGGAGCGCTATGTTAGGAGTCATGTAGAGGCCTGCCACGTTTGAGGGCTCACCGTGTAGGGAGTTCGCAATGTATATATTGTAAATAAACCCTCTTCAAGTCTCTCTTCCTCCTGCCTCGACAACTTCATCCCGGACCCCCGGTGTCTGGAAACCCCGGTCGCAACAAGGGTCGCTCACCGAAGTTATTATACATCGAGTTGTAGTGTTGTTCTGCACCGTAGTCAGTGTCAATGCTAGTTGCATTGTTTGAAGCAGTCTGTCCGTGTGGCAAGTAAAAGCTCAGCCTTTGTGACGTCTTGTTTAGACAAACCAATGTTTCGTTTGAAAACCATAGGCTCTCGAGATGTCATATACGTGCACACAGATATACCACCGCGTCTGTCGCTGTTGATAATCAAGTCATATTCATGAGTACCACGTCGTCCTGATGCGCCTTGTTTATCTATCGGCAGTGCACTATACGTGATCGTTGGTTTTATGCTAATTTGTCACATAAACGTGTTCCGTGAGTCAGCGCTTGCACATGAAGCTCTGTCCCTTGTTTGCTTATAAATGTAGTATGTGTCATCGCATGGTTCAACAACGTCTTTATTCTCTTCATCTTTGTATTGTTTAGGTACATCGCCTCCATATGCCCTTCGCTGATCGGCTCTTTCCTTCACGGCCCACTTGCCCCGCCGTGGTGGTCTAGTGGCTAAGGTACTCGGCTGCTGACCCGCAGGTCGCGGGATCGAATCCCGGCTGCGGCGGCTGCATTTCCGATGGAGGCGGAAATGTTGTAGGCCCGTGTGCTCAGATTTGGGTGCACGTTAAAGAACCCCAAGTGGTCGAAATTTCCGGAGTCATCCACTACGGCGTCTCTCATAATCATATGGTGGTTTTGGGACGTTAAACCCCACATATCTATAAATCAATCCTTCACGGCCCACTTGCTGGCGTACGCAGCAGGCTTCGACTAGATGGCAGCGCTCACGCGAGCGTTATAACTAGGCCGTGATTACAGACTGTCACAGAAGGGAAGCCTTTACCAGTTAAGCCGGAACACGTGGGTCTGTCCATACGCACGCGCAATGCAACGTATATATACCATATAGCAACGTCTCGAAATAGTGTAGTTACCCGTCCATTTGTCAGCACTCGCTAACGCATGTGTTCTCTACTCTGCACTTGTGTTTTCGCTAATGTGCGCACGTTGAGGACGCACGAACGCATGGCCGGGCAGCGAATTCATATGTAGCGTGTTGATTTTGATCGCTGCCTCCGAAAAGGAAAGTTAGCTCGCAGCGCGGGTCTGTCCGGGCGACGGCTGCTGTATGTATACGCACGTCCACTGGATGAAAGAGCGTGCGCGTTTTTCATCCAGTGGCTGTGGTATATGTGCATGCGCGGGCACGCTCGCGCGTCATATGATGGTCGCGGCGTGCCTGTATGCGTTGTCTCGGCTTGGTATGGCGGAAGCGTGCTTCGACGCCAATGTGTCGATGAATTCCTTCGATTGTTTCACGCATATGCGCATGCGCTTAATGAACGCCCTGTATGGCGCGGCAGCTTGATCGGCCTATAGTCGGAATGGGTTCTGTACTTTAGAGGCTTCCGGGAGCGTATACATATACTTCGGTATGATAGTCCGATCAGCAGAGCCCCTCCATACGACTAACTACCGTATGGAGTTTGCCTGATCCCTTTGTAGTTAACATATACAGCAAATTTGGTGATTGTGATTTGAACGTTCTGTCGGGACGCCTTTGTGACGCACCCTTCTCACTTACACGCGGTGCTTCGATAAGCGGAAAACCAAGGGAAAAAATGGCAGCATATCCACGGAGTGAATGATGGAGAGTGAGGCGAAGCATTCATCCGTCCATGCGTCCATCTGTGTGACCGTCCATGCGTCTGTTTGTGCGCCCGTCCCTGCGTTCTTTCATGCATCCGCCCCTGCGTCCGTTCATGCGTCCATCCATGCATCTGTTTGTGTGTCCGTTCGTTCATCTATTCAACACTCCAAGTCCCACCATCTCGCATCTTTTTATCATATATTCCCCATATAGAAGCACCGCCATCCAGCGGACATTCCAAGGACTAAACGAGAGGTGGCACACGCACACTTTCTTACGGCTGGCGCTTCGGGTCCACTTCCCACCTTTAACCACCTCGAGGTCATGGTATATTCTAGTTCACTGTATTCATGGCAATGCGACCAAACGCTCGCTAAACCTTTCTAAAGCTAAGGAGGTTACACCCAGCGAGTATAATGTAGCATCCCTTTCTTGTCCGATAGTGCTCAATGTACATGCCAATGGCTGCTAATGGGGATCGCAGCGTGCGCGTTGACTAAAAGCCGAATGCAACCTGTCTCTCATTCCTCATTAGCAGCCATTGGCATGTACATTGAGCACTATTTTTTATTGTTAAACAACGCACAGAAGAAATCTCTCACGGGCACCACCTTGGAGGTCAAGTGTTATACCTATTTCGGGTATGTGCCACTGGTGGTTACATACGAGGGACGCCCAAGTCACGCCATAAGGAGCTTCGCCCCTAAAAAGAAAAGCTTTTGCGGGCATCTCGCTTATACGAGTGGTGTTTTCGCTTGGCGATGAATACTCACCAAGAAAAGATCGTTCTTGGCGGCCGGTGGTGCCGACGTTCGGTTCACGTCGGTCTGTTCTTCTTTCCTGCCGAGGCGCACCACCGCTGCATGCCCCACGCTTCGCGCGAGAACAGCTGTCTTCGCTCTTCACCGCCGCGGGTCCCTTTTAGCACCAGCTGCTCCTCGTACTACGGCGGTTTGATGCGAGCGACGATAGATAAAAAGGTCCCGTGGTGCTGCGTCTCGTTTAGCCCGCCGCACGTTCCTCGCTATGCAGTCGGGCCCTGCCCTTAATGGCTCCTATAATGAGTGCCGCGCAATTATGCAATTATACGCCTGGTTCAAGCTTGGTATATACAGTGCCAGTTCTCCTCCAGCCATTGCGCGCGACGATGATACGCAGCTTTCTATGATAGTCTCGCCAAGTGTTTTTATTATTTTTGCTTTCGCAGCCACTCTTCTCTCTGTCTCCATCTTAATAGACGAAGATTGATTGCCGTGAACTAGTAACCCGTATTTCTGCCATGCTTCGCGTGGCTTGTAGTCGGTGTCTGCGGCCGTTCTATATTTTGCGCTTCGTCGTCTTGGTGCTCCACGACGACAAACAGGCAAATCGCCTGTTCTCTATGTTTTGTTATTTTCGTTTATATAGTTCGGCGCTCTAACCAACGCCCACAAAGGTGCTTTCAATCTACTTGCGCATTCTGCACGATGCACATTTAGTGTTCATGCATGCGAGCAACTTCTGCTCATTCCGCGCCTATAGGGCGGTTTGGCCTTGTGGATTATAACCTTGGCTCTCTGCTTTAAGTTCGCGCTGCAGTTCAGATTATTCCTCGAAAGGCCGTTCGACGTTTTCATAAATTTAGAAGTGTGGCAGCTTGGGCTATAGTTGGTATGGCATGACGATAGTCATAGCGCGAGAATAGAACGACGACACTGAAACACTGTGACACAGAGACACAGAACGACGATACAGAGACGATACCGTCCCTCTTGCCTCTGTGTCGTTCTGTTCTCGCGCTATAACTATCATTTTCGTAAAGCTTGGTTGTCAAAGCATACCACTTCTTCCTTAGGCCGAAGATGGGTCGCGGGTCCATTGGGATATGTTTCATTGTACATTGCTCAGAGATAATCGTGTCCTGCAGTGGTTTCATTAGGCAATGACGACCACGGGTGTGCAGACGAGCTAAAATCCTCTCTATATAATCAAACAGTGTCACCGGTGAAGGTGTTATCGTTCTTGGTCTAACGACAAATGCCCGGATGGAACTATTTGTAGCGCAGGAAACACGCACGCGCTCGCACGCACGGACTGCGTTTCCCGCGCTATAACAATAAATACGCTACAAATCGTTCCCGAAGTCCGCCGGAACTTTCTCTCGGCTTCCGTCCTTGACAATCGCTGTATGTATATACGCATGCGGCAGGTACACACACGTATATATACGTTATATATCGTCCTTCGGCTTTATCGAAATGCAAGGCAATCTTCGCCGGGCATATGCAAGGCGGGAGGGGGAGTCCGCGATTTTGTTCCTGCACAACCAGCCACAAAGCTGATGGAAGGGGCGGGCCGGGGACTCGGTCTCTTCGTGAGTGGCCGGGCGGGCCGGATACTCGACGC
This sequence comes from Rhipicephalus annulatus, assembly GCA_013436015.1. NCBI lineage: Eukaryota > Metazoa > Arthropoda > Arachnida > Ixodida > Ixodidae > Rhipicephalus > Rhipicephalus annulatus. The sequence goes on along the minus strand of WOVY01005248.1, from coordinate 20,628 downwards.
CGCTTTCCACGTGCATGGCGCCGGAAGCCTCGCATGCATGATGGACCTCCGACGCGCCTCTATTGTCTCCGCAGCAGACCGCCTTGATTCGCGTTTTATAGCCTCTTTTTTTCTCTCTCTCTCTTTTCCTTTGTTTTCGCTTTCCGTGCACGGGAGGAAAACAATGCACTGCACGGCGATCGCAATTTACGGGCGCTGCCAACCTATATAGCGCTCGTTTTGTTCCGGCTGTCGACTTGTCTCGGCCGCCCCCTGCCTGCAGTCAAGTGCTGTAGCGTGAAGCTCTGACAGACAGGCAGGCATTCGCGGCGACCAAGACCGTGCACGGTCAACACCACCTAGACTTTTTTTTCGAAAAAATCTAGGTGGTGTTGGCACGGTCCCCTAGATGATGCGGTTTCTTATTAGAAATGCGTTGTTATCCCGCGGCTTTCTTGTTTCTCCTGTCAACGTGTAGGCTGTAATTGCAGTTGTTCCATATCTGCCTGACGGTAGCGCAAACTGTCATGGCAAATGGTAAAATGGTCCTGAAATGAAGCAGAATAAAAAAAAGGGAAGAGACGTCACATGTCAGTGTCTTTTTTTTGTTGTCATTCGTACAGTTTTCAAGATAGGAAATCATAAAAAAAAAAGAAAAACGCGCATAGTTTCGCAGCAGGTATTCCATTATTTTACAGAACCTTGTTGACGTGCCCTATTGTTTTCATGTCGACGTCGTCACAGGTCGTCATAGACCTGGTCTGAAACCGTATGCATTCAAAAAAATCCTTCCAACGTCACAGCTGTGGTTCGCAACGCAGAGCAACGTCAATGCTGCGTGGTCGTTTTTGAGGACTTTATTGCTGTGACGTATATTCGCTACGTGTGTGCGTGAATCGCGGTGTCGTCACACGTGTAGAAAGAGGGTTTTGTTTTCTCATTGTCAGCGGGGAATGAATACATTGCGTAAGAGTGTCTTCTTTCAACTACATTGATTGATTTGTGGGGTTTAACGTCCCGAAACCACCATATGATTATGAGAGACGCCGTAGTGGAGGGCTCCGGAAATTTCGACTGCCTGGGGTTCTTTGACGTGCACCCGAATCTGAGTACACGGGCCTACAACATTTCCGCCTCCATCGGAAATGCAGCCGCCACAGCCGGGATTTGATCCCGTGACCTGCGGGTCAGCAGCCGAGTACCTTAGCCACTAGACCACCGTGGCGGGGCGTCTTTCAACTACATTGCTAAGCGAAAATGAATTACGCATTATTTGCGTGGGATGATAAACTCAACACGAGTATCGCAACCATGCATGCACTTGCTCACGCAATGTGGGTATTGTGTTGATTCGTTTTGATAACACCGGTGCTCATTACTGCACCCCTCAACAGGAGCCGGAACTTTGAGGATAAAATGGGTTTAATCTAACCGTCGTAAATCCTCTTCTGGGTTCTATATGTGTAGAATCGAGTTTATCCGAAAGCGAGGGAGCCTATACCGCTCCGCGTGCGAAATGCTGCTGATGAATAATTTGACAACTTTTTTTTTTTTTTTTGCCTGAGGGACCCCACCCATCCGCTGTTGGAAAATGGAGAACTGATTCATTGATTGATCCTGTTACGGGAAATACTTCGCCCCAGATACAGGACCTGACTTGTTACTTAACACGTCAACAGCGGTTCATACATAGGCAAAAAAAAGGAGGCGGTTTTATATCGCGAAGTCACGATATGATCATGAGGGGCGCTATATATATAGTGGAGGGCTCCAGTAATTTCGATTACCTGGGGTTGCAGTAAAACAGATAGCTGGGCGAGCTAGTATATTGTATAGCTTTTTCAGCGCGCACTAGCTAGGAAAGAGACAGACGAGTGCTGGAATTCTTTAGCGTGTGCTTAAATATAAGCACACGGCCTGTGTGCTGTATTTACGTACACGCTTAAAATTTGAGACTTCGTTCTAAAAAAAATGGCAGTTTTGCTTTTTTTTTTGTAATCTGCCCTAGGAATTTCGATTGTTATTCTCCTAAAACAACATTTTATCGCTGCAAGAATTGCCGCGAGTCGTGTTTCGGCTGCTGCAATCCTGCACGAGCCACTGTAGCGCGTTTCGCCTGCATCAAAATGCTACCGCCGGGGCCGAGATTCGATCCGGCGACCTTCGCGTCAGCAGTCGAATGTAATGGCTGGACAACAGTGGCAGGTATAGGTTCGTTTTACATTTCAGTAAACACCACTGATATGAACCGTACTCTTTTTGTGGCGCCCGAAAGGCTGTCATGCTCGAAGTCTTAAGCATGACGATAGTTATAGCGCGAGAACAAAACGACGACACAGAGACAAGAAGGACACGAAGGATACGTGTCCACAGAGACACAGATACCTTCTTGTCTCTGTGTCGTCATTTTGTTCTCGCGCTATAACTATTGTCATGCCATACCAACTAGCCCAAGCTGCCACACTTTGAAGTCTTAAGACACTTTTCGACGGGCGTTATGTGCACGCGTGTATATATAGAACGGCTGCAGCGTGTGTGGTCCTTCGCAGTGTGCGTCCTCGTTTGCGGGACACTCTTATCGTCGTCCCTGTTCGAATAGCAGCTTGCAGACGGGTCATTTTGTCCCGTTTGGCTTCGCGGCAATTAGAGGACGCCTGGAAGCGGGAGCATCATTAGCGACCCGGACAATACGGGCGACCTAAGAAGCCTCGCCGATGGACTGACTGCAGCCACGCGCTGTGGCTGCTTGCACACAAGGAGACCTTGCTGCGTCTCTCTGGAGAGTTGTATGCTTGTGCGACGCTTCGCAGTATGGTATAGCGTCCGTACAATCGCATGACAGTATTTAAATGAGCATGTGCGAATATTTGAACCACCTGTTCAGCCCCGCCGCGGTGGTATCTAGCTATATAAGGTACTCGGCTGCTGACCCGCAGGTCGCGGGATCGAATCCCGGCTGCGGCGGCTGCATTTCCTATGAAGGCGGAAATGTTGTAGGCCCGTGTGCTCAGATTTGGGTGCACGTTAAAGAACCCCAGGTGGTCGAAATTTCCGGAGCCCTCCACTACGGCGTCTCTCATATTCATATGGTGGTTTTGGGACGTTAAACCCCACAAATCAATCAATCAAATCAATTAAACCATCTGTTCAGCGCGTGTGACTGTCCCATGGCCGGTTTTCGGCGTATCTCGGTCGGTTTGTAGAATTCTAACGATTAGTGCCAATGTTAGGTTGGACGTTGAGCAGCGCTTTGCCTCGTGTAGTCGCTGTGCTTGTCGAGACCGTGACATGGGCACAAACTCTGCTCTCAATGTGCTAGAATACGTCGATCGACCTCATAACGCCTGTCTCCAAGCTAAAGATGCGGCGTAGGCCGCTTATATAGTTGTCCGCTTCGCGTAAAATAGATACCCACAATGGGTCTGCTTGACATTTTCCTCCTCATCCCGCCCCCTTTTCTTCTTCTTCTTCTTAACTGATCGGCATCAGAGGTTGATATCTATGAGATATCAACTCAGATGTTCAACTGTTATCAACTATGTTATAAATCTATGAGATATTATATTATTATTATTATTATTATTATTATTATTATTATTATTATTATTATTATTATTATTACGTAGATATAGGAAAGGGGAACAAAACGGCTTAACGTGTCTTCCAACTATGCTCTGTTGTTTTTGTTTGCGAAACGTGTTCGATCAGCGTTCGGTTACATGAGCATGCGCGCGCGCGTTTGTGTGTGTATTTGTGTTTGTGTGTGCCGAAAACACCCTTTGTTATTGATTGCTATAAGGATTAAAAAAAAGAACTCAAGAGCGTACGAAAAAGACGTCTGTGAAGATATTACGTCATTTTCACTCGTCTATAGCCCGATGACTATTTGTGTGACTAAATTTCCCGATATCAGATATGCCCTCAGCTTAGGCTGAATTGAAGCGATCGAGTTAACTTTCAAAGAGAAAGCGTGCCGTGAGGTGCATGCGCAGCGCATTCATATCAATGAGCGTCGTTTTAACAGCGGATCTCTTTGATTTCGGACAAACTTCGTTAGTCGTAGCGATTTGGCCTGCAAGGGATTCAATAACTCTAATGGGTGGGAGATGGAGTACAGAAACAGAGAGAGAGAGAGAGAGAAAGCGAATAAAAACACGAAAATGAAATGCAGTGGAAAAAAACAACTTAATTTTTGTCCTACAGGACGCGTATCGGGCGTTTCCCACATATGATGATGATGATGATGATTAAAGGCCTCCCCTTTGAATCGGGGTGACGGCATGCGCCATCTAGCCTACCTTAATAGTTCGAGTTTAAATTCTGTCCCTCAACTCGGATGTCTTTTTAATTTAGCCCAGCCGCTACTCTTGGCTGGGATGTTATTTTATCGACTTCTCTGCTTTTCCTCCACCAATACTCCAGCCGCTGCTTAGTAATACCTACTGCTGACCAGTTAATGCTTCCATCAACCGCGAAGCCCAGCGCCTCAGGAAGTGTGACCTTCCCCCCATTTCTATCCGGCTGAATCTTTTGACATTCCATGACTATGTGGTCGATTGTTTCTTTATTTATGCCACATCCAACACATGTCTCATCCTGTGACGAATATTTGCTCCTGTAAGTTAGAGTTCTCAAGCAGCCAGCCCGCGCCTCAAAGAGCTACGCACTACCTTTATTGTTGTCATAAAAGTTCTCTTTCCGGATCTCTTGTTTGCTTGCCTTGTAGATTCCCAGCGATCCCTTCTTATATAGGGACCGACCGGGAACACCTGGCGGCCGTTTCGTGGGCCAACTGGACAGCCTATTGCTTGTCGGTGAGAAGTGAGCTTTTGAGGGACCTCTGCCGCTTGTTTGAAGTAGAGTCGGGATGAGAGTTTCTATACGCTCCCAGAGCTTGTGTGCGAGTGTCGCGCTGTGTCCGCACGAGGGGCACGTGTCGCTGGCGTTCCCGTAGGGATAGAAAAAGCGTGAAGCTTGACAAGGTTTGGGCACGTGCGCGTTTTAGATGCGGAGCACCTAATACTCGAGGCTTGTAGTGCGGCGCCGTCCGCAAGCTTCCTCCTCCTTCTTCCACCATCTGTGCATCCCTTCCTCCTCTACACACCGCGCGCGCTTCACTCCTCCACCATCTGTGCACCCTTCCTCCTCTACACACCCAAGGAGGATTAAAAAAATTGCTGGAGTGGAAATGATTGCGCAGATGTGAAGCCGTTCCTCTGGCAAGATGGCGGCTGTGGCGGCCATCTTACTAGGGGCATGATAAAGTGTCGCCGTTCAGCGATTGATTAGAAAAAATTTATTGCCACAAACGTCAATAACACTCAACAGAACATTTCCGTCTTAGACATACTCTAACGATGATGACAAGACAGACGTCATTTACATGAACATGGATATGAGATGACGTTGAAACGAAGCGTTTCCCTCGCACGCCCAACGAGTTTAATGCAACCAACATTTTTGGGGCCTCATAGTGCTCCAAGTGCGTCTTAAAGTCACTTGTTTTCCGTAGTGAGCCTCTAATTGGAGGCAAAGTTCTTTGAAGATTCAGTCATCCATATTTGTTTCTGAGTGTTATTTCGTCAGGAACAACCATCCTTTAATATAGAACTACCGTAGTATTTACATAACGTATCAAAGCCACTTGATCTTTAAGCGGGCACTATCAGAAAAGAGCATGTTTCCGCCATCCTGGCAGTAGCAATAGGTGGCTTCACTTCTGCTGGCAAGGCATCGCGGGAGCTTCCACTCCAGCAACTTTTCTTTAATTCTCCTTGTACACACCGCGTGCGCTTCTCCTCTTCACGAACATTCGCTAGCTGTATAATGTAGCGCGCATGCGCCGTCACGCTTCGAAAACATCGGCAGCTGACGCGCGCGCATGCGCCGTCGCGCTTCGAGAACATCGGCAGCTGACGCGCGCGCATGCGCCGTTGCGCTTCTTCCCCTTCTCGAACATTCGGCAGCTGACAGTGCATGCGCCGTCGCGCTGTATATATACTCAAGGTCGGCGCTCGCTCGCTCAGTTGCCGCTCGTCGGTTGGTTTGTACGGCGCGTCGACGTCCAAGGTCGCGGTGAAATGAATTCCAACGAATCCACAAACACAATGATCGACGTCCCTTCGACCAGCGCCGCCCTTTCGCATACGTGTGTACGTGTTCACTCATTTAACACCCCCTCCTACAACCACGTTAACCAATTTAGCCATCGACCCAAGTAAGTCCCAATTTAACACCCCATTTCACAACCACGTTAACCAATTTAGCCATCGACCCAAGTAAGTCGCACTTTAACACCCCGTTAACCAAGCTGTTAACCAAGTTGTTAACACCCCGTTAACCAAGCATCCTCCTCAGTGTTCCCCCGAGGGAAGCTGCGGGCAATTTTTTTTAATAAGCGTAGGGTTAGCGCCTGCGGTCTGTTATGTTTAGGATGTGGGGGCGGTGAAAGGCGGCGTTCGAGGTAGAAGTGTTGTGATGTACGTTGTACGTAATGGGTTCATACTGATTGGTCTCTAAAAGATAAGAAGAAATTGAAGTACATAGAGAAAGATAAAGGGATAAAATGAGACGCAAAATGAGACACAAAATGAGATAGAAAAACGCAGAGCAAGTTCGAACAAAAGAAGGAAAGAAAGAGTAAGCGAGAAATATTAGAGAGGAAGGGAAGAAAAAAACATGAAAAGGTTGAGAAAAAGAAGGCAATAACAAAAGAAAGAAATATAAAGATGCATAGACGAAAAGACGAAAGAGCATGAAAAAAAGAGATGAAAGTAAGAGGAAAAAAAAAAAGCCGTTCAGCTTCGCCGTTCCTTCAGGTTTGGTACCACTAGGGCGAAGCAGCTTTTTTTTTTTGCCGCTCAGACTGACGTGAATTGGCGAAAAAGGTGCGGCAGAGTCTTTCGTGCTGTGCATGCATGTCGGCGTTCCGCACTACGTTGCGCGCAATGCATGCACGCACTCCGTATATTCATGCATGCATGCATGATGAATATACATGCATGAATATACGGAGTATACGGAATATACGGATGCATATCCGTATATGCATGCATGCATGCATATCGTATATTCATGCATGCATGCATGAATATACGGAGTGCGCGCGAATCTGGCTCCTTGGGAAAGTGCGTTTGCCGCTTCTCTTCTCTTTTGATGGTCGAAAAGCGTCGGGTATACTTCCGTCGCAGTGGTCATAAACAAATAATTCTGAAAACAACGTCTTTGTGGCGATCTTTCACCCACTTCTTGTAATTGGTTCTGTTGATGTCCACGATGTCGACAATTATTTCTGGCCGCATTCACGTTGACCGCAGCATACGGGGACCTACCTTCCTTGGCTATTTAATACCGCATGTACCCGCGTTGTTGGCTTGCACATTCTTTCGGTAACATTGGGGGGTGCCAAACCAGACATTTGCGAGAAATAGAGACTGTCTTTCTCGTTCTTATATCTGGTTTCGCACTCTAATGTTCCCAAAAGATATATATCGCACCACCTTGCCGAATTTCAAGTTTTGATAAATTACAACTTGTGTGTCGACAAATGTTGGCTATCCGCTATTATAATAGCAACCTTATTCTCTTCATCAAGTCTTAGTCCGACGATATTGCTGTCTGCCCACTTTTATTTATTTATTTATTTATTTATTTATTTATTTATTTATTTATTTATTTATTATTATTTATTTATTGCTATGAACTGCCCATTAATGCGCCTTTGGAATTTCCCCACGTTTGCGGGTATAATTCGTTTTACCGCACACTTTCTATCTCATGGCGTTTTTGTGCGACAGCAGAAACCATGTGCAGCACAGGGCAATTCCTTTTTTTAATATTTTAAACGCTTTTTTTTGGTGGCGCTTCGTGACTTAAAGTAGTGATTAAATGCTGATTAACCCTGATTTTTACCGTAGAACAGCATTTCAGTGCCCACAAAATTAACCAGAAACTAAATAACGGCTAACACGGGTATACTCACCGACAAGGACGATCTTGATTCATATGTTTTCTATTGTTCTCAAACTGCTTAGCCGATGCACGATGGCGCCTTGTCGCCCGTAACGCGGTCACTACTCGTTTTGTGTTGATCTGTAATGACGTACTTTATGCCAGGGTGGTGCAGAAGCTGCCGTCATCAGATGCTGCACAAAACAAAAAATTACAGCAATAAATATGAGTCAGCTGTTCATCCCAAACCGTATTTATTCGAATGAAACATGAGCTTTCCTTTCTTTTTTTTCACAGACTTTTGCTGCCTAATGTCGACTTTCATGTTATATTATAAAGTACCTAAATACATTTTTTTTCTTCCTGGACGCGATGTAAAGTGCAAATTGTGGTCGCGTCGCAATCGAGTCAATAAGGTGCGTTTATTATGTTCTATATGTGCGCCGCGCCGAAGCACCCTACTTGTTAACGTATCCCAAACTATATACGGTGCAAGAAAAATAATCCTCATAGCCTTGCTTGCGCGAGCGGTTAGCGGGAATAATATGCAAAATGCGCAGCTGTGAAGCGCACTCCCTTGCCACGGGATTGCGTGCGTGTGGCTGCTCTAGCGCCAGCGCCTTTGCGCTATTTTGAAATCAAGCAGCTTTCGCGGTCTTGACGCAAAACATGCTTTGCGAGGAACGTCCGTGGTATTTGTCAAGAATAAAAGAAAACTGGCTGTGTTGGCTTAACGCAGCGATGTATACAAGGTATACAGCTCAGATATCGTGCTTTCTCTTTACATCGCTATCGGTGGCACCGCTATTCATCTTGGAATATGTTCGAAATGCATTGGATCGCTCCGGTCGACTTGCGAGATTGCCGCTGGTGTCGGATGGTGGACCGTCTTCTTTGCGCCTGGAGATGCGTCAAAATCTTTCACTGGTGAATTGACAGATGAATTGACATTTGGTATATGTATGATTCAGCCTGATTTACCTCTATCTCGTGAATCTTAATCGCTGTACTGTATATGGAACTGAATAGACTCCCCCTTCCCCTGCCTTTTTACGTCATTTGGTAATCGGTATCTCGGTTTTGTGTGTTAATCACGTATGTAAACCCTCGTCCTTGAAACATGTTGTTTTGCGTGTTCTTTCTTTCCACTCGTGGTGTGCCACGTTGCGCGGAAACGTTCGGGCGTTCTTTCAGACGTAATAGAAAGAAGAAAGAAAACCATTGAAAGACGTTACCAATGGAAGATGTTGCGCACGCGTATAAACAGCACGCGGCGTTGCAACCGGGTTTCCGAGCGGTTTCGTGCGGGGCGCGCGCCCCGTGCCCTGGCCCCGATATATACCCTCTGGCCTCGCGGTTTCTAGGTCTCTGCTGAGTCTGCGGGAAAGGCGAGGCCTCTCCTCCTCCCTTTGCCTCCAGCCGTTCCCGACCGTCGACCATTTTCTTTTCTTCGCGATTCACCGCATGCGTGGTTTTGATATTTCTTCTTCATCTGCCTGTTGCAATGGCTGTCTATGTGGCTCAGCGTATAGTACTTCGCTGGACTGGACAGCCGCCGCTGCGTTTTCCTTGGAACGTTGCTACTGATGTGTACTGTTCGCCCGACCCACTAATTGCACTCCCCCCTGCCTCAGCCCCCTGCTCTATATAATCTTCCTCATCACCGTCGACAGGTGATTGGAGTGGAGGACATTCTGTGGTTGTATAAATAGCGGGAACCTCCCGGCCTCGATTCTCGCGCTTCTATATATTTCGTTGTGATCGCGTGTGGACCCTCCTTTCTTGATTTTCCCGTTTGAATTGTTTTTCTGTAATAAGGGCCAGGACTTCGACATTTGCTGCTTTAGTTCCAACAGTGGGAACAAGAAAGGTCATATTGCCGCAGAGATTGCTCCTACTAATCATTTTACGAAAAGAACGAACGAGACGCTGTGTGGGCGTCCGCAGTGCCTCGCGCGTGCTCGCGCATCTTGGCGCCGGGCAGCGCATGCCTCTCGTGCACGAGCACGAGAGCCGAGAGACTGACCTGGTTTTGTTCGGAGAGGGACACGTGTGCGGAACGCTTTAGCGGACTCGTCTTTGTATCATAGCTACTTTTCTGGGCACAAGTTAGCCCTTAATAAATCATTGTGTGTGTTCCCCTTCTTGCATTACGTGACATTCTGGTGGAGGTGCGGGGTATGATTGGAAGTACCCTTGTCGCAAGAGAGAGGAGCCCTGACCCTCAGCGATTGGAACCTGGCGAACTTACTCCAGTACACTAGCGTTCAAGCCGCCGCCTCCGAGGTGAGTCACCTGAATTTGGACCGCTCGTCAGTGCTCTAGCAACACAGGCAGTAGTGACCGCCAACTCCAGAGCGATGGCTAATGCATCTTCAGCATCTGAACTCATCGTGTCTTCCCCGTGCTTACCTGAACTTTTCCAAGGTGACGCGCACGAAGATGTAGAAGGCTGGCTGGGGCATTTCGAGCGTGTCCCAAGGACCATTGCCTGGGATGAGGCGAAGAAATTGGGCCGCGTGTACTTTGCGTTGAAAGATGGAGTGAGAATATGGTTTGAGAACCACGAAGGGGCAATAGCGACGTGGGAAGACTTTCGGCGGCATTTGCTTGCTGCGTATGCCAGCACCCATCGCCTGGAAGGAGCAGAAAACGCCCTTCAATTCAGAAACCAACGCACGAACGATAGTGTCAGCATGTATATCGAGGACATATCCCGCCTCTTCAAACGCGCCGATCCGAACATGACAGAAGAAAGTGCGCCATTTGATGCGTGGAGTCAAGCAGGACTTATTTGCAGGCCTGGTTCGCATTCCTCCACGTACCGTTGCTGAATTCTGCACAGAAGCCACGGCCATAGAAAGAACACTGCAGCAGCGTGCCGTTCACTACAATAGGGATGCCAGTAGTGAGGCCGTGGATGTCCTTTTGGTAAAGCGAGACAACAGTAGCGAAACACTGAGGGATCTGGTGCGGTCCATCGTAAAAGAGGAGCTTCGAAACCTTCTGCAACCGCAAGTCGTGCCGACAGTTTCATCCCTCACATCTGTCTTTCGTGATGAAGTTCGGCACGCCATTCTTCAGCCGGAACCAGAAGTGCAACCTCTTGGACTTCAACAACCACTGCAGGAACGCCGTGTGCCAACGTACGCAGACCCTTTACGTCAACCTGCCGTCCACAATGCCTCGTTCGCGACTCCCGGTGCCCGCCAGTCAGCTCCGCCCAGCTCACCCTTTCTCGGAGAGCAGTGTTCGCGGGAAAGCGACGTGTGGCGCACACCTGACAAGACACCGATCTGTTTTCACTGCGCGGAAAATTTGGACATCTTTACCGACACTGCCCACACCGAAGAGTCGGTCCGCGTGGGTTTTCTGTGTGTGCACCATGCCGGCGTATTGGTGAACAGCCTATAGATAGAGAGGAGTACCTTTCAATGCAGCAATCTCCTGCTGCTAGCTTCCAGTACCAGCCAAGGTTAACAGCAACAAATCGTTATCGATCGCCAAGCCCGCGACGTTCAAGTTCATCTTCAAATTCACGAAACCATCGGTCAATGAGCCCGCGCCAGGAAAACTGAATCCAGCGACCTGGGAAGGCAAGGCCGCTGATGTCCAACAGAGCGAAGATCATCCGTCAAGGCCCCAGCGAAGCGGCGACGAGCGGGAAACGACGACGAAGATAAATAAAGAAAAAAAATTCTTCAGACTTGCGTGTAATGGTGGACGGGCGGGAATTGAACGTATTGGTAGACACGGGTGCTGATTATTTAGTCGTAAGCTATGTGATCGCAAAAGATTTGAAGAAAGTTTTAACGCCATGAAGTGGACCAAAAATATGCACGGCTGGGGGCCATGTGACAACACCTCTGTGAAGATGCACTGCCAGAATCGGCATTCAGGGTGCTACTTGCGTCGCTGATTTTCTCGTTCTAGCAGGATGCTCAAGACACGTAATACTCGGGATGGACTATCTGCTAGCTAACGGTGCCATAATAAATCTGCAGAATTCTAGTATTTTTTTTATCGACAAAGCTGGCCATAGACGAGGAGACAGGGAGTTCTGCATTGCGTGTTATCGGCGGCGACGTAACCGTGCCACCGCGATGCAGCGTGCTGGTTGGCGTAAGGAATGACGCATTCGTAGACTCTGAAGGAATAGCGGATGGCAATGTCTAACTGCTGCTCAAGAAAGGAACTGCTGCTCAAGTGGGCTTGCCAACCTACTACTAACTATTTTTTGAAATGAAATCCAGCTTGCCGCAAGAGACACTGCCATCGCTTTTCTACACAGCTTTACTGAATTGACCGACTTATGTACCATTGCGTCAGGGCCACCTGCTTCGGAAACTAAGCATGACCTTGGAATATCCGTTTCTATCAGCTGAAGTCTATCACCAGCCGAGAGGAAAATCTTACAAGACCTAATAAGTGAATTCGCAGATTTTTTTCCACCTCATCAAAAGTGCGTCGTACACAGATCGTGAAGTACTGAATCATAACAGAGGAAACAACCAGGCCAGTGTATCAACATCCTTACAGAGTTTCGCCGAAATAACGAGAAGTTATAAAAAGTCGGGTGCAAGATATGCTGCAGGACGCTGTCATTCAGCCATCTAGCAGCCCGTGGGCATCGCCGGCAGTACTTGTGAGAGAAAAAAAAAACGACAGGTTGAGATTTTGTGTAGACTACCAGAAACTAAACAGCGTCACCAAGCAGGATGTATACCCCTTGCCGCGTATCGACGACACATTGGATAGGCTACGGCACGCCAGATATTTCTCTTCGCTCGACTTAAAAAGCGGTTATTGGCAGATCGAAGTGGATGAAAGAGAGCGTGAAAAGGCCGCTTTCGTAAAGCACTACCTTTAGGCCTCTGTTGTGCGCCAGTGACGTTCCAGCGTATGATGGGCAGTGTCCTCACGGGGCTGAAGTGGCAGTCATGCTTAGTCTACTTGGACGATGTTGTGGTATTTTCCACGACGTTTGACCAACACGTAGATGGACTGCGGTGGGTGCTTCAGGCTATCCAGTCAGCAGGCTTGACAATCAAGCCAAAAAGGTGCCAGTTTGGATTAGAGATGCTTCGTTTTCTGGGACACATAATCAGCGCGGAAGGTGTTGGCCCTTATCCTGACAAGACTGTGGCTGTCGCGGGATTGTTCGAAGCCCAGAGACAATGAAGAGGTGCGTCGATTTTTGGGCTTATGCGCTTACTACAGGCGATTTGTAGAAAATTTCTCGAAAATCGCTGAACCTCTAACCGAACTCACAAAAGACGAGGAATCATTCGCTTGGGGTACAGAACAAGAGGAAGCTTTCAACGAATTAAGAAACGTCTGCAAAGCCCGCTGTTGCGACCGGGGTTTCCAGACACCGGAGGTCCGGGATGAAGTTGTCGAGGCAGGAGGAAGAGAGACTTGAAGAGGGTTTATTTACAATATATACATTGCGAACTCCCTACACGGTGAGCCCTCAAACGTGGCAGGCCTCTACATGACTCCTAACATAGCGCTCCATGGTGCTTGGTTCTACATGGTTCTGCTCGGTTCTGCTCTGTTCTGCCTGGTTCTCTTCTCGAAAAAAAGCACACCGAATGAGCCGTGGGGGCTCATTATAAAGGGTCTGTCCTCCCCAGATCCCTAGATCGGGGACCGCGTACAGAGGGCACCGTCCAACCACGGATCACACATTACCCGCGAGGGTGACGAGCACGCACGGTCCACGTGAACGTTCAAAATTGAAGCGTGGTCACTGCACGGCCATGTGGCACGAACGTGGCTCCTCCTCGTCAAGGGGTGTCGCTGGGCGAGGGGTCTGAAGTTGATGACTGCATCCATCGAAAGGGCCGCCGTAAACAAGCTTCAAATGGTCGCCGAACGACTCGTTCAATTAGCGGGACGATTTCCGGCCGCCGCCGCCGCCGTCATCTTCCAAAGAAGAAGCTGCACTTGTGGTCTCCCGAACTGCTCACGGTGTCGTGGCGGCAAGACGCCGCACCCTCCGGCCAGGGGGGAACAATACATGGCGGACACAGGCCGCCAACCCGTTTGGCGACTAAAAAGGAACATCAAAAGGAACGCCGATCCATTGTCAGACCTGGCGCCGGTCCTAACAGTAGGCAGCCGGTCGTTCGGTTACTTGTTTGAAGATTAAAGGAGCGCCGCTCCCTCTTCAGCTCCGGCGCCGGCCACAACAGCTCGTCCGCCGGCGGGAGAAGCGACCTGAGGGTGACCAGCTGCACAGGTTGCTCGAAGTGTCGCTGTGTAGTGCTGTCTTCCAGGCCACTGCTGATGACGCTCAGCCAAGGACTCTTTCCCTCTCGTTCCTTGTGGCTCCCCTCTGGGAAAAGCATTCATACACACCACCACAGGCACGGGAGAGCACCCTGCCCGCACTGAGACACGTCGAGTCCGACAAATTATCCAAAAGCAACCTTACTTAAGCAGTATTACCAAACACAAAGCAGCAATCGGGACGTTTCTCTGAGGTTTCACCAAAACTCCTAATCCCGATCCGATAATAATCTTCCCATCAAACTGCTTTCAAGAAAACTAATTGTCAAGTGATGCGCTCACCGTGGCATACCCGAGTGCTTGCGTGAGTAATCCGCCGTAACCCACCAGGCATCATACTCATAAATGAAGCATTTTACTTCACGCTATCTTTTAGTTCCCGAAATTTAGTGCCGCCAAAGCCAGTCGTCAATTCCTTTTGAGAAGACGAAAGCATAACTGCCGTGCTGCACCTGCATTAGGAACATCTTTATTATACATCCGCAAACGCACATCACAGTGCTCCTGCCTGGAGGAGATACCACCTAACCGTTCCCTTGCTGTTGCCACTTTCACAAAGCATACATATAAACTCACGAGCTAGCTTTTCTTACACACCGGACACATGCGAACAAAACATTAAATGAACAACAAAAAAAGTTTCGCATGAATCCTGAAAAATCTCGCAAGCAATAACTTTGCGTCTCTACGCTCAGTCATAATTAGTTCATAACGTTGCTCCTGCTCATTTACACGTATCTACCATGACGCAGGCTCCTATGCGTGTCGTTTATGCAATCGCACAACGCTTACCTTAGCTAAACGTACAACGCCCAAGAAATGAACAAAACCAAAAAATGTGTTACCTAAACACTATTTGGTAGACGAGATTCTTAAAAAACACATTAAAATCCAAAACAACTTAAACAGTCAAAAGCAAATTTCAAAACAAAATAAATCCACTAATGACCATCGTCAAAAGCTCACGGATGTCTACTCCTTTTTGGGACTAACGCGCGGTGTCGCGTCCTGTGGGTCTTTCTAGGCGAACGGGAAATGGAACAATGGCAAAACCCATTCGCTTCGCCTCCGACCCCCGCAAAGCTCTGCGCTGACAACCTGCGTTCTTACTCTCGCTGAGTACCTCGCACTCCCGCAGTCCATCAAACATGCCGTCGATAGAGCGACGAAAGGGTCTGCCTTTCTACCCAACGTGCTTTTTTTTTTTTTTTCGTTTTGTCCGGCGGCTCGGACGCATACAAACCAACTCCGGTGCCGATGACAAACGCCTAATTCTGTACGCTCTAATGCGTGTCACTATCCTTCCAATAGATCTATACAACGCATATAGGCTACCAAAATGATAGAGCGCTAACGAAAACAAAGTACAAACGAGTTATTTACAAAATCACAAAAACAAACAAAATGTTCCTTTCAACAGTCCCGAGTCGACGTTTTCCGAGAGGCTAACAGCTGTTCGCAACAACTCTGAGTCGAACTCGCGGTGGTCGCGCCCGGAACGATTTTCTCGAGAAGCGGGGTCTACAACACGCGTCAATCGCCCTGCTACCGAACCCCGCGACGTTCCTCGAAGCCGACTTGCTGTCGCTTCCTGCCCCTCGAAAACCACCGACTCTTTTGCCCCGCACCCCGTCCAATGCACCGCGAGAACAACGGAAGGGTCTCTTGCCCCTCGACCACTTACGCACACAATGCGCTTCTCTTTTCTTTGTTCTCTGGCCGCTTGGACGCTTGCGATACGGCAACTTTCTTGAAATTTCGCTCCGCCATTTGAATACATTCCTCAAACGCGTCGCGATTTTTGCCTGCCTGTTTTTACGGCGCTTTCTCCGTTTTGCACGTCTCTTGGTGCCGTCTACGGAGCCTTTCGCCCATCTCTGATGCTCACCAGCACCCACATGCTCATCTGATTTTTCGCGCGGACTGTCTGGATAATTGCCTAGCAATCTATCCTTCAAACACTGCCGCGTACGATGCGCTTTTCTTTTCCGGCGGTTCGGACGCATACGATACAGACCCGTCAGAGATGACAACGGCACTTTTCTCGCGATTTTACCACGCCGTTTGAAACCCTTACTCAAACGCGTTGTGCTCATCTCGAGCTTTGCCTTTTTGTTGCCCTTCGGACGCTTTCTCCCCTGTGCACGCTTCTTTGTGCGGACCTGGGAGCCTTTCGTCCTACTCCGACGTTCCTCATCACCGATATGCTCCTCCGCCATCTCGCGCGCCCAGTCCTGATGATTGCCTATCAGTTCATCGTTAGACCGCGGCCGCGTAGATTGCGCACTTCTGTTCCTTACTCTCCGGCCGCTCAGACGCATGCGATTTAAGCCAGTCAGAGAAGACAACGGGCCTTTTCTCGCAAATCCGCCACGCCGTTTGAAGGTCCTCGTCAAACGCGCCGCGCTGATCGCGAGCCTTGCCGCGCTTCTGTTTTTCGGACGCTTTCTCCGTTTGGCACATTCCTTGGTGCCAAACCTGGAGCCTTTCGTCCGCCTCTGACGCTCATCAACATGGTCTACAGGGCTGCAAGGTTCGATGGAACACTCTGTTAATCTTAACTTCGTTTCCACCACCACGGAACCCTCACACCCTGCTGTGACCGCGAGCTCTTTTCCCTCAGAATGGGTTAAAACCTGTTCCATTCCCTTACAGGCACTAGCCTTCTCTTTGGCCTCAAACGGCACCGCCGCTATATCTACAGATATCAGACCCGCAGCACTCTCTTCGGCCCTAAACGGCACCGCTGCTGAAACGCACCGTTCGTGCGGTACATCTGCAAATTTCTGACCTGTAGCCCTCTCTTCGGCCTTAATCGGCACCGCCGCTACGTCGCACCGTTCGTGCACTTCATCTACAGATGTCTGACCTGTAGCCTTCGCTTCGGTCTTAAATGGCACCGCCGCTACATCGCACCGTTCGTGCGCTACATCTATGGATTGACCACTCTGCTGCAATGCCACCAATTCACAATTAAGCCTTTCTATCTCTTCATCTAATTCCTGCATCCTTTTTATATGTTCTTCATGCCTGCGCTCAGCTTCCAATTCCTCCTGGCGCCATCTTTCCTTTCTTTGCGCCCTTTGTACTTCCTCCTCCTGGTCCAATAAGTACATATTCCCGAAGTGCTCGATTTCCTCATTGTCACTATTGCTTTCGAGAATCACTTCGCGGAGTTTAGAAGCAGGCATATCATCATTAAAATCTAGCTCCAGATCCCAACACAGGTTCAGCAGGTTCTCTCTCGTCAATCTCGTAAGATCCATGGCGACTACTTTGCTTTGGCTCAGCTGTGACAAAACACAAACCCACCAGCGTTTCAATTCTGGGTCTAGAGAAATTGAAGCCTGGCAAATCTCACAGCGGAGACCACAAGCTTAAGCACCCAAGTAGCACTACGTGGCCAACATCCCTCTCTACTTTTTCTTGTTAATTTTTCACTCCTGCTTTTTACAACATCCTAAAATTTAACCCGCAACGTACCCTTAGAAATTTTGAAACATTACCACTTGTTCCTATTGAATCATCTAAGCTTTCCTGCTTTAGCGTACTTGCTCAGATAATCATCCAGTGCTGCCTTGTACTGAGATAACAACCACAGTGGCCAGGCAGTTGTTGGTTATATCTATCTTTTAACGAATCTAGGCTAAAAGACTCGATATATCTCAAGCACAAAGCCAGGCACTCACCCCATTACGTGCGGTGGTGGTACGCTGCTTCGATCCCGCCGAGTTCCAGGGCTTTCGGCTGGCCTCCGGTACATGTCGCTCTCCGTCGCAGACTCGTATCCCACCGCTGCCACCAGCTGTTGCTCTCAGGAGGCGTGGGTTCGAATCCCACCGCTGCCACCAGTTGTTGCGACCGGGGTTTCCAGACACCGGAGGTCCGGGATGAAGTTGTCGAGGCAGGAGGAAGAGAGACTTGAAGAGGGTTTATTTACAATATATACATTGCGAACTCCCTACACGGTGAGCCCTCAAACGTGGCAGGCCTCTACATGACTCCTAACATAGCGCTCCATGGTGCTTGGTTCTACATGGTTCTGCTCGGTTCTGCTCTGTTCTGCCTGGTTCTCTTCTCGAAAAAAAGCACACCGAATGAGCCGTGGGGGCTCATTATAAAGGGTCTGTCCTCCCCAGATCCCTAGATCGGGGACCGCGTACAGAGGGCACCGTCCAACCACGGATCACACATTACCCGCGAGGGTGACGAGCACGCACGGTCCACGTGAACGTTCAAAATTGAAGCGTGGTCACTGCACGGCCATGTGGCACGAACGTGGCTCCTCCTCGTCAAGGGGTGTCGCTGGGCGAGGGGTCTGAAGTTGATGACTGCATCCATCGAAAGGGCCGCCGTAAACAAGCTTCAAATGGTCGCCGAACGACTCGTTCAATTAGCGGGACGATTTCCGGCCGCCGCCGCCGCCGTCATCTTCCAAAGAAGAAGCTGCACTTGTGGTCTCCCGAACTGCTCACGGTGTCGTGGCGGCAAGACGCCGCACCCTCCGGCCAGGGGGGAACAATACATGGCGGACACAGGCCGCCAACCCGTTTGGCGACTAAAAAGGAACATCAAAAGGAACGCCGATCCATTGTCAGACCTGGCGCCGGTCCTAACAGTAGGCAGCCGGTCGTTCGGTTACTTGTTTGAAGATTAAAGGAGCGCCGCTCCCTCTTCAGCTCCGGCGCCGGCCACAACACCGCCGATCCTTGCTCACTTCGACGAGACTGCTGACACGGAACTCCGTACAGATGCAAGCAATCTTATATATATATATGTAGTCTCAGCGCGGTACTTGTGCAATGGCGAAATGGAGAAGAAAAAGTCATAGCTTACGCCAGCTGCACCCTATCAAAAGCCGACAAAAACTATTCCGATACAGAAAAAAGTGTTTGGCAATAGTATGGGCTATCAGCAAGTTCAGAAGGCCGTTTCGTGCCGTCAGCGACCACCTCACTTTGCTGACGGGCGAACTTGAAAGACCCGTCGGGACGTCTAACCAGATTGCTAGAATACGACATTACTGTTGTATACAGGTCTGGCCGAAAACACAGTTATGCTGATTCCTTATCACGCTCGCCACTCAACTCTTCTTCTTCAGAAGGCTACTCGACATTTCTTTGTGTGATGGAAGCCTCAGATGAAACACCTCGAAGGGCGTGGTGACCAGGTCCCACGTGTATTTAAGAGAGCGTTATCTTCAGTCTGTCTCTGTGAAAATGTGCTATACAAACATGAACTTCGGACACAACAAGGAGAATTTCGTACTCGTCATTTCGTTAGCAATAAGGCCCGAAATCCTATAGAAGCTTGTCATGATGAACCATCACTTGGGTCACTTGGGCGTCAGCCGGACATTTGCCAGAATCCATCAGAAATATTACTGGCCCAAGCTGTTAGTGACCGTGCAGCATATGTGAAGACATGTCACGAATGTCACGCAAAAGACCACCTCTGAAGACGGTCGGCCTGCTCCAGCCGATAGACCCGCCTGCTATACCATTTGAACAAGTAGGAATGGATCTTCATGGCCATTTCTGATATCACAATCGGGCAAGAGGTGGATTGTGGTTACCACCGATTACTTAACGCGCAACGCCGAAACCGGCCTTCCCTGAGCGAGGAACGGCAGCTGAAGTAGCCAAGTTTTCGTGCACAGCATAGTTTCTTCGGCATGGTGGCCCCAATGGTAGTAATCACCGACCGAGGAGCAGCCTTCACATCGGAGTTGATGCAGTGTTTGATGATAATGACAAAACTGGTCATATGAAAAGCACCGTGTAACATCCCCAAATGAATAGGTTAACGGAACTCCTAAATCGCACCATCGCTGACATGCTGTCGATGTACCTGGACTTGGAGCATAAGTCGTGGGACGAAATCCTGCCTTATGCTACATTCGCCTATAATATGGCCCTACAAGAGACCACCCGGTCACTCCACTTCAGCTTGTCTATGGTCGCATATATTCAACTCTCGACGCCATGCTACCAGTCGACAACGACCGCTACGAGCCATCCGACATTGACGAATTCCTGCAGAGAGCTGAAGAAGCATGCCAGTTTGGCAAGACACCGAATACGTCAAGGACTCGGACTACTACAATCTGCACCGCAGGGGAGTCAAAGTACCAGCCAGGTGATCATGTTTGGATCTGGACACCATGCAGTACGACGCAGCGGCCCTGTTAGGAAAGCTCCTTCGACGGTAACATCGGTCCATATAAGCTCCTTCGCGGACTAAGTCACTTAACTTATGAAGTATTATAATCCCGGATGGACAAGAGTGCTCGAACGGCAAAACCACGTGTAGGTCGGCCACGTTGTCCGCATGAAGCCATACCACGAAAGAGAATCAAGCATCTACCCTCTCGACACCTCCCGAATCCAGGCATCGGGACGATGC
>WOVY01005247.1:0-40030 GCA_013436015.1 Rhipicephalus annulatus | reverse complement strand
GCTTCTCCTAGAATCACCTTGTGAATGCGTCACACTTCCCCCTCCCCTCGAGAAATTCTCAGTTCAGAAGGTTTAAAATAACGCCGCAATTTGCTAACATGCACAATGTCAGAGTTTCTACGTAAGGGTAGCACGGAGCGGTTGATCTCATAGTTCACTGTTAAGACCTTGCGTAGAATCTTGTAGGGTCCTTCCATGACAGAACTCAGTTTGCGTTGTTGGGATGCCATGGTGTCTTGTAAAGGACAATGTCACCGACTTGGAACTCAATCGGAAGAAATTTTCTATCATAAATGACTTTGTTCTTATTATGGTAGGCGATAGAATTGGTAACTGCCGTTTTTCGTGCTTCTTCGACGGTTTCTTCTCGTTGTTCCAGTACAGTAGGATAAGCTAGAATTCCATACATCAGGAAGGAAGGTACGTAGCCGGTCACTTCGTGGGGTGTTCTGTTGTATTCGTCAATTACCTCCAGAAGCAGCTTAGTCCAAGACTTCTGTGGTTCGTCATTGACCTTAAATTTAAGTATCGTACGATAGTCTGGTTTGTCCCGCTCGTTCATGCCGTTGCATGTGGATGATGAGATGAGGTGAATAGTTGGTGTATACGAATATGTTTTAAAACTGCTTGAATTTTCCTGCGGTAAATCCTGTTCCACGGTCTGAAAGAGCTTCCGTGGTTTTCCAGAAGAAAAAATTGTTTTTAAGCATGAAATGTAGGCGTCGCTGTTCTCACTTTTATGAGCAAACGCCCATACGTAGCGAGTCGCATGATCAATAACCAAGTGTATAAACCTTTTTGACGAGCCATATCCAGAAATCCTCCTATGGTGTCTATTGCAAGATGTTCGAAGGGCTCTTCAGCTGGAGGCAGTGATTCAAGCGTCCCAAACTTTTTTGTTTTCGTCTTCTTGCATCTCTGGTATGTATCACAATGCGAATGTAAGTGGAAACATCGGTTACCATATGCGGCCAATAATATTGCGGAGACAGGAGTGATAGCGTCTTCTTCACTCCGACATGCCCAAAATGTTGATGTGCATTCTTCAGAATGGTTGGGCGTAGTTCAAGGGGCACGTATATTTTCCGTAGTCCCTTTTCTTTTAACGATGATGATGTTATTTTCCAATGAGTGCGTTCCTTTTGGACCGCTCATTGTTGCATCGTTGAAGGTCGTCGTGGATAGAAGATTAACCTATTGGGGCTCTGGAGAGCGCATCTGCTTCGACATTACTTGCGCCCTTTTGATGTTTGATGTCACATCATAGATTGACAGTTTCAAAGACCACCGGAAGAGACGACCTTGAGGATTTTTAACATTCTTCAGCCACTGGAGTGCCGAGTGATCTGTTACAACAGTGAATGACTTTCCATGAGGTAGCAATGCCATTTATCAATGGCATCTACAATGGAAAGACATTCTCTTTCTGTAATAGCATAGTGCACCTCGTGCTTAAGTAGTTTGCGGGAATAGTAAGCAACGGGATATTCTTTAACTTTGTCATCAGGTTATTTCAGCACTGCACCGATGCCTTCGCCAGATGCGTCACAGTACACCAGTACATGGTCTCGAAGGGTCATATATGCGAAGCACCGGTTCTTCAGTTATCTGCCTCCTTCAGTTCACGAAACGGCTTGCTCGCATGCTTCTGTCCACACCCACTTGCTGCCTTTGTGGAGTAGTTTTGTGAGTGGAAGAGCAATATCGCCGAAGTGAGGGATGTACTGACGGTTATGTGTTTACAGTGCCCAAAAAACGCTGGATATCTTTTTCTCGTTTTGGTGTAGGAAATTTGAGTATGGCAGCCACAGTACTTTGCTTAGGTGTCACTGTTCCTTGTGAAATTTTGTGGCCAGGTATTCAATGCTGCAGCGTGCAAATTGGCACTTTTTTCGTTTCAGTTTTACGTTATCGGTTTTGAGAGCTTTCAATAGCGCCTCAAGGTGTCGTATATGATCATTATATGTCTCTGAGTATACGACCACATCGTCAAAGTAATTAATAACATTGGTGAGCTGATGTTTCGCTATTATTGATTTCATGGCTCTTTCAAATGTAGCTGGAGCGTTCTTCAACCCAAACGGCATTACCAACCACTCAAAATGACCATCAGGCGTGACAAATGCAGTTTTCTGAACATTGTCAGGGTGCATTTGCACATGCCAGTATCCCGACGTTACGTCCAACGTAGTGAAAAACTCCGCCTTTCCTAAGTGGTCAAGAATATCATCTATACGTGGAATTGGTTGAAAGTCGGGTACCGTTATGGCATTGAGTTTCCGGTAGTCAATACATAGACGAGTGCGTCCTTCACCTTTCTTTTCTGCTAAATTGACAGGTGCGGGCGTAGGGCGATAATGAAGGCCTCACAACACCTTGCTTGAAGAGAGCGTTAACTTGTCTGTTGATCTCCACTCTGTCTGCCTCTGAACATCGGTATGGTGCTCGACGAATAGGGACAGACTAGAGAAAGTGCGATTCTATGTTTCTCAGTAGTGATGCACCCAATATCTGTCTGAGATTTCGAAAATATCTCAACATACTTGCTTAAAAGAGAGTCGAGCGCCACAGACTCATGCTCTGATAAGTTTTGTGAAGTCAGGGTTCGCATCAGCGGGGCTTGAATGGTTTTCTTTTCATTGCGATGCGGAAGGTTCATATTCTCACGTGCTTGTTTCACTGACTTGCTTTCCAGATTTACGGAAAGATTGAAGTATGAAGCGCTGTCTAGGCCAAGAATTATTGCGTTCTCATGCCTCGCAGCACCTGTGCATAAACTTTCTTGACGTTCCCAATTTGTAACTGAATGTTTACGCGACCCAAAGTTCGAATGCTTGATGCAACTTGCTGGACCATGATGCTGGAGTCTCTCATCAACTGAAGCTCTAGCTGTTTGTACACATCCTCCCTGATACAAGTTATTGTTGCTCCTGTATCGAGAATCGCATTTACTGGCTTTCCGTTGATGAGAGCACTGAAGTGTAATAATGAAACTCTGGCTCGCCCTCCTCGTTTCCCCGTTGAGTATCAATAGCGGACACATTGCCGCGGCGCGGACATTCGTTGTGCCAATGAAACTGTCGTGGGAAACCAGCAGCTTAGCAGTATCTACATTCGTTTTGCGGGGCGCGCGGTCGAAGAGTTATTGTCGGTTGCTGCGATCTGCTGAAGAGACGTGGAGCTCTTGATGCGATACTAGCGTTACGAGTAAAGGAAACTCCTCTCACCCGTTTTAAAGATGTCTCGACACGTTGAGCAGCGGTGAGCCACTCTAATGACGAGTTGAAAGACAGTCCGGCTAGTGCCAGTGCCACATCAGGAGGAACATCATCAGTCAGCCCAGAAACGATGTGGCACTCTTTCAGGTCAGCCAAGGAACCCAGTCGCTTTTTCTCGTCGTAGTAGTCCTTGATGGTCTGCCCTCCTTTCAGTCGGTAGTGAATGAAGAGACGGAAGGCATCTCCGTCAGTCGAAGCAAAGCGGGCTTGCATGTCACGCTTGATATCGCCCCGAGTTGTCTCGCCGTTGCCGAAAATATCTGTCAGGTACCACTTGAACGCTTCCCCTTCAATGTATTCGTTGAAGTGAGGGACCCGATCGCGGTGAGTCCATGATGCCTCGGCTGCCTTCATGTCGAAAAGAAGAAGCCACTTGTCAATGATGACGTCTTCTGGTGTTCCCTTGAACTTCTGTATGTTGAGCGGAGGCTTTGGCTTAGCCATGGCACGTTGATGAGGTCGATCCTGTCGACTTTTGTGACGCTACAAAATGGATACACGTCGTGGTCAAGATGCCGTGCGTTTATTCTAATGCACGCGCACTTCCTCTTCGTCGGCTTCTCGTAGAATCACCTTGTGAATGCGACACACACACACACACATACACACACACACACACACATACATATATATATATATATATATATATATATGTTGCTAAAAACAGAGGACTGGCTTCTCTAAGCTGCGCCACGAACAGTGCCTTATGTTATTTGTTCTTTGTATAAGAAAATATCTTAAATATAAACAAGAATAAATAAAATATGGGGTTCGTCCATGGGGTTTGCATGCATTCATGGTGCACTTTCATCTAGAAAAGTTTTGTACACATACGACCAGATCCACTCGGCATCAGCATCGAAACGTACTGAACTCTGTAGTAGCTACCAAACTTACAGAAGAAATTTCACTAAGCTTTGGCAAACAGACGCATTTCAGCTCTTTTTTTTCTCAATGGAGCTGTTGCCGGCATACACAGGCCACTCGCCTACAGAGAATGATACCATTACAAGTCCTTTCACGAACAAAATGCAAGCTTAAAGTGAGTTTTTTATTCATAAGGTATCAGTTCCTTTTTTATGAGTATCCTGAAAACAGGTGCAATTTTAATCGGATCTGTGTATGCATTATAAACTGAAAATATTATCGTGAACAAAGTTTTTGTTTACAAGGTATGTCCTGTGATCATATGATCACGCTGAGGTATTAGGGTACTACAAAAATGAAAAAAGGTTAAATTATATTTCAGGCCTTGACACGTCACAAAAAGTAAGCTTAGAGATAACCACGAATTGATTGATTGATTTGTGGGGTTTAACGTCCCAAAATCACCATATGATTATGAGAGACGCCGTAGTGGAGGGCTCCGGAAATTTTGACCACCTGGGGTTCTTTAACGTGCACCCAAATCTGAGTACACGGGCCTAAAACATTTCCGCCTCCATCGGAAATGCAGCCGCCACAGCCGGAATTTGATCCCGCGACCTGCGGGTCAGCAGCCGAGTACCTTAGCCACTAGACCACCATGGCGGGGCGAGATAACCACGAAGACATCCTCAACGAACTGAATGACAATATCACAGTTATGCCTGTTCCTAGTATCGTGTTCCTACAATATATGATAAATGCCATGACACCATAGGCCTTGCTCATATACTCTGGCGTTGCTCCGCGTTAGAGCTGCCCGTGCGGCAGTATCTGCTAGTTCGTTCCCTTTGACGTCGCAGTGACTTGGCAGCCACTGGAACGTCACATGAAGCCTTTTTCATGTGAATTGTGAAGAAGGCATCGATTTTCGAAAACAAGCTGTTCGTATGGCCCGCGACGCAGTGCTGAGAGCAAAGATTGTAGCGCAGCCCTTGAGTCGCTGAAAATCGACCATTGTTGCGGTGGTTCCCCTATTGACCACACAAAGTGCAGCGCGCAAAGCAGCTAGTTCAGCTGCTGTAGTTGCCATGGAGTGATCTGCCCTAAAGCTGATGGTAGCACCTCTTGCTGGGACAACTACTGCACCTGACGTTCACTGGTGGTTCGTGGAGCCATCGATTTATATATGTACGCTGTCTCAATATTTATCGTGCAAAAGAAGAAGAGACAGTTGTTTCAGCACGGGCGATGAAAGCTCAGATTTTTTCGGGTCCCTGGAACACTAAAATATACTGTGGGTCGAATAAGACACCAAGGGGTTATTGATGGTTTGGACGCAGGAGTGAAGCCCGAGAGAAGTTTCTCGTTGTACTTCAAAATCATTTCAGCGAATGATGCTTGGCATCTCTTTGAAGGCAACAGTGCAAGGTGGTGACAGGGAGCACGCGCAAAGTGTTCTGATGTGTGGTCTCAGGACATTCAAAGCAATGTGAGTTTGTATCGGATAGTCACCAGCAATTCCAATTGTTGCCTGTATTGACGTACATCTGGGCAGACCAAAACACACTCTCAATGCTTGGGCTTGTACTGCCTGTAGAACATGCACATTGGTCTTGCAGATACTGCTCAGCCCGGGGCAAGCTATATCTCAGGAAACCGAGCAATAGGGCTCGGTAGAGTTCCATCATTGCGTCGACTGACACCTCCCCTCCCGCGTATTTTCTGCCAGGAACTTGAACACCTTGGAAATAGCGGTCAGGCGCTTCTTCATATAGGCCTCATGCGGACTCCAACAGAGGTCTCAATCAATAATGATGCGCCAAAACCAGTGGGTTCTGGCGTAAGAAATCGGTCGCCCGCAGATTGAGATGACATAAAGGGTCATTACTTTGCGAGTGAAGGCCACAAGCGCGCATTTTTCTGATGATATGCTGAGACCCTGTTTTCCCAAGTAGTTGGCAATCATAGTTGCTGCTCTTTGAAGCCGGGAACGTATCTGAGGACGTGTGACTGCCGAAGTCCAGACGCAAATGTCCTCTGCGTATATTAAGATTTTAAATATACTTGGCAAGTATTCAGCAAGGTCAATCTGTGCAAGATTGAATAGCGTCGGGCTAAGAACTCCCGCCTTGAGGAATATCCCTGGAAGTATAGCGTCGCGTAGTTGGCCATCTTCTGTTAACACAAAGAATAATCTTGCAAGATGTTCCAGCGCGCGAGCAAGAAAAAAAGGTCAGGGTAGACAGAAAGAGCGGTGTCCAGTAGTGGTCTTTCTGTCTACCCTGTCCTTTTTCCTTTGTTGGCGCGCTGAAACATCTTGCAAATATGACTACGCACCAACTAGCCCAAGCTTCCACTCTTGTGAATAATCTTGCAGCCAGGTAAATCAAAATCCACGGAAAGACTCGACCACCAAGGCCAACCACTGCAAGAACACCTAAATGGCTTCTTGTAAAACATTATCGTACGCACCCTTTCACATCTAGAAACAAAGCTGTAGATAGTCGCTTTAGGGATCTTTCGTGCTGAACGTACGAAACTAGATCAACGAAATTGCCAATGGAAGAGCTGTCACGTCGGAAACCAGCCATGGAATTCGACTACAGGCATCGTAGTATCATCCTTTTCGTTATCTTTCCTACGCAGCTGACCAGTGCTATTGGGTGGTATGAGGCGAATTCGAGGGGGGATTTGCCCTGCTTCAAGATGGGTACTAAGCGGCTCACTTTACAGTCGTCAGGAACGTTGCCAACCTACCACGAGAAGTTGTAAAGACTCAACAGTTCTCTCCTCGCACCTTCCCCAAGGTTGCACAAGACTCGGTATGGAATATCATCTGGACCCGGAGACGTTGAACGCTACAGAGAGCTAGTGCCGCCTCCAGCTCCTCTATTGTAAAAGGGAGGTTCATGTGGTAGTCACGGGAACGGTAACATTACCTCTCACTAGAGAATTGAACGAGTGGCTTGGTTGGCTATATGCGCACAGAAATATTCTGCGACATTGATGTCTTGCCGCCTTTGGAAGAACGCGAGCGCTTTGAATGGAAAACGCTGTTCAGTAGGGTGACGCAGACCTTGCACCGTTTTCCAAATGTGTGAGAGTGGCTTGCGAGGGTCTAGTGACTGGCGAAACGTTGTCCATCGTTCCAACGCTAATGTATCCATGCGACGCCGAATTTCATTTTGCATCCTCCTGGCTGCCCTAAGATCGTCAATGGATTTTGCGCGCCGATACCTATGCTCCGCCCGCGTCGAAGTGCTCGTAGTCACTCCAACTCTATGAAAAAGTAATTTCGTGCGGAAGATATCGTCACTGTGTGAATGGCGTTTTGCAGTGTGCTCCTAATTGTTTGCTCTAACCCAGATGGTAGGCCATCGGTTCAAACATCCTCCATGTCAGATGTGAAGTTGGTCCATTAGACTGCTCGAATGGTCGTCCGTGGACCACAACTAGACAAGGCTTTTATGTTAAGGTAGATTGGACTGTGATCACTTCCTCGTGTCTCAACATCTGGAAAACATCTGATGTATCTCGTGATGGAGTTGGAGACAAAAGCAAGGTCGAGGCAGCTGCCGTATGTCACCCCTCGAAGAAAATTGGGCTACCGTCATTCAAGAGAGTAAGGCTATAGTTGTAGGTGATGTTTGCTAACCTGCGTCCTCTCGCATTTGTCCGCGTACTTCCCTATGCGTGATGATGCGCATTGAAATCACCTATGATGACCCATAGTGCCAGACACACTCCCAAAATATCCACTAATATCCTGGAATCGAGGTTATTTGAAGGCTATATATATACGCCTATGAGAGTAAACATGAGTTTGTTCTTTTTCACAGTAATGCAGACATACTGATTGTCATCGTGAGGCGCAATGGTTGTACAACATACGTCAATTCACGACAAACAAAGACGATGATTTTGCTGCACGCACCGTTTGTTGAAGGCATGGCAGCTTCGTACCCCGAAAGTCTTATTGGTATTGACAAATTCGGTTCAGAAATGACAATGAGTGGAAACACGTTGGTGTGCACAAACTGACGAAAATCTGAAAGGCGTGATTTCAGTCCTCTGGCGTTCCATTGGATGAAGGATGGAGCCTTGACTTCTTTATGAAATGATGAGGTGTGTGTAGCTATCTTCCTAATAGAGACTTAGGCACTAGGCTTATGACACCCAAGACTCCAAGTGCGCTTCGAGCAGATTCTGTCTTCATGTCGACTAATATTACTCGGATGACCTCCGTGAGGAAACGCAGCACCGAGATCACATTACGATCTGTTTTAAAGCAAATTTTTCAGTGCTGTAAACGGCTCTGGTGTGCCCGTAGCCTGCTGAGATTGCTTGGCAGAAGAGCAGGTCGGGAGCGTGGGCCGATTCTCCAGAGAAGGAGGCTTCTCGGCTTCTTTAGTAGAAGTTGTGGGTCTTTTCGCGGCGCTGCTGGGTGGAACCCCTAAAGAGTGGGAACTAGCATTTTGGAATGTGCCTTCATTGAAGACTTTCAATGATGCCAACGCCGACGCCCAACTACTTCGGCTGCCTCCCTGTGTGTCAAGTTGTCTCGGGCCATTTGTTTGAGAACCGCGCGCTCCTTTTGGATTCGAGGACAGTTTTTCGACGAGGCAGCGTCAGGACCGCTTCAGTTGGCGCACTTCAGAGTAGTCGCCTGACAGATGTCTTCGGCATGACGTTCAGCGCAACAAGGACACTGTCGTGAGTTGAGGCATACACCCTTGACGTGTCCTAGCCTGAAGCACCGATGACATTGAAATGACTCTTGGATGAATGGTCAAACCGGATGTCGGAAATGTCCAACTTTAACGTGGGACGGTATGCAATCTCCCTTGAAATACACTTTTACGCAGCGCATATTTCCAAGGTGCCAAGCTTGCGTTATGACAGTTCCCTCGTTTTGAGTCTTGATGAGGGTAGGCAAGTCAAAATTAAGAATGGCAATGTCGATGTCATAAATTACACTGGCAATTATTTATCATCTATCGGAATAAAAAGGCGCATTTTAATGCAGCCTGCTCAGTCATTTGCTGCAGCTGTCATAGCAAACTCAAATCATGCACGTCTATGGTGAGAATATTCTCTGTTGGGTTTACTCTTACGTCCTTAATTTGAGCTGGCACCGCACATTCCAGAGCAAGGGAAAGAGCTTGCCTGTTCAGCAGTCGTAGGTTGCTTAAAGGATCTTCCGGCATGAAGATGATGACGTGCAGCCAGCGCGTAGGCCTTGACTGTACAGTCGCTGTACTTGCAGGAGCTGATGCTGATGTATTGGCAGTCCTTCTCTTCGCCCTCTTACCCTGGACAGGTATAAAGCTGTCATCGGATGTGTCATCTTCCGACATAAAATACAGGTCGGCGTCTTGAGTGTCACTGCGGGAACGAGCTCGCTTCCTTGTGGTTGACTGGTGGGAGGACCTCTGACCAGGTGGGCCTCTGGCATGCTCCGCCGCCATCACTCTAAGACGGGGAGGCGAGGCACCTCGAAAAACCGATGGTTTCACTAAAATATACAGAGCACAGAAACGCGTTCCCCAACGTAGAAGCGCCCCGCTTCGGGCTATAGGACGTTAGTACAACCTATTGTACCATATGAAGTTGTTTCATCCATTCATTCTTTACAAAAGTAAATTTAGGGATTGAGGGATCATCAATGAAGATTGGTATGAAGCAGTGGATGCACACGCCAACATCGCATTTACTGCACTGTTTATAATCACCGTGCTGTTGGAGTTTTATCACTCACGCCTGCGCATTTTGTCATTAGGAACAGTTTCAACGAAGGGTACGGTTTTGTTAATCAGTGTGCACAACAAGAAGTACTTTCCACAAGCATCGATGTTGTTTGACGCCATATATTTTCGCTTGTTATCTCACCTTACCTGGTAGTTTTGAGATATTTTTATTTGGAATTCAAGCTCAGTGACGCTTTATCATGCGCTGCGAATAAGCACGGCATGTTGATTATGGCTACCTCGCAAAGTAAACGTCTCTCATCGCCCCCACTTGCGATGAATTGCAATACAGTAGGTTTTCTTCTTTATTGTTGTAATCCAGTACGTGCCTACGTTAGCATTCATGTGTCAGTATTCCGGTGAAGCAGTTATGTCGGGTAACTTATGTCGGGACATTAGCAGCCACAATCATTAGAGATCAGCTGGACTGCAGAACTAGGGAAGAAAAACAGAAGCCATTGTCATTTGCTACTCAAGGTGCTGCTGTGTGAGCTCTGCAAGCTTGTCTGTGATGCCACTTGGAGAAGGGGCGAGACATCACAGCAAAGCACAAGCAGCCACTAAAAATGTAATGTTAATAAGTTAATGAAGACATTACCGGGTACTGTCAGCTCAGCTGGATGATCATTCATGCTTACTTTGAAACCGTATTAAGATATGCTCAAGGCTATGCTCGCTGCCAATGCTCAGTCCGAGGTACACATGCATGCATTAAAATGAAATAACACAATTATCTTGAGCTCGAGACTTTGATGTCTTCTGTGCATTGACTTTTCGTCTTCTGTGCATTGAAGGTAACATCGTGTCAAGCCTATCATCTCCTACACCTGAGCATATAATTAGATTGATTATCCCTCACCTCGCTTTTTATACTATGCTTCATTTACATCACAGTTGCATCCACCTTCGCAAGGGTCGTCAGCAAGCACATGTTGAGCGCCTGCTCTACGCTGCTTACAAGGCTGTCTACGATAGAGGTGCACAGAACTTCAGGCGGCGAAATTTCCGTAGCTCTCTTATACGGCGTCCCTCATAGTCAAATTGTGGTTTCGCGATGTTACAATCCAAGATTTATTCTTTGTATTACTTAGATTTCGCATAAAAGAACGGGAGTTATCACATTTGACATATTCGTCTAACTATGAGGTAGCCTCCGGTATATAGCTAGTAAATGTGGATAGCCAATTCATATTTATCGTTGTCTTGCAGTATTCTAGCTATTTTAAGGTAAACCGGGGCATACAGCAAATTGGCCCATGAGTGCCGCGGAATCACCCTACAAGAAGCGTAAAACGATGTAACGAACTTGAACAAAATACGGAACTTAAAATCCTAGTGTGACCATGTGGTAACACTTAAAATAACACGCTTATTGGCAAGGAACACATTGCCTAATCTGTTTCACATTTTATTGGAGATCCCGCAGTGAAGGTCATCTTAAGGATCATGTGCGCCATGCTATTGAAAAAGTAATAATGCAAAAAATACATTTCCCTGAAGGTGCGATGCATGCCGACACCGTGAAAGGTAGAACCACTATTTCGCGTCTATTTTAGCACCTGCCCAGGAAACGTAGAAACCTTCGGCCTCGTGTTATCTGTAAAGGGTCCCCTAAGCTTCACGAGATATACTACTGTTATTCTGGGGGGCTTTTAAAGCTGCATAAATTAGAATATTTTGTCAGGAAATGGGTGTACGTATGGTAAAACTGGTATCAAATGAGCTAAAATTTTGCTTTTTTTGATCCATTGAAACCAGAGAGAAGAAGTCAATATGGCTGATGGTAGGTAAGCTGCTGTGCCTCCTCCAAATGTTTGTCTCCGGAGGGGGGAAGGGGCGAACCCAGCTCTGCTTTGGTACGGGAGTGCTCAACTATTTTGTGGCTGCCACTGAGCGCTGATTCAGCAATGCACAGTAGTGTTTTTTTTTCACTAGGCTTGTTCGCGTGAAATTTGTGTTTCCTCACGTCTAGACTGCTTAACCCCTGCCCCCTGAAAAGACTGATACCGCTCCACTATGCCACACGTTTTTAAAGCTGTGTTCTGGCACGAAAGCGACAATTTTCATTTCAAATTATCGCGCTTTGGTGATTATGAGCCGCCACTATGTTGGTTCCCAGCTTGTGCAACAATCGACACGTCAGCATCTCATCCTGTTCCTGCGCTTTCTTACATAGATAAGCGTTATTACCAATATCATATTCACAGATTGCCACATTTTGAAAATTAGACTTGCAATCTCACAAAGCCCTATAACACCAGCGATGCCGACAATTTGAGATGTCAATGCTGTCATGGTGTGCTATATCTAGCCTTGAATGTGGCATTTTCCTCACAATAAAATTGCCGAGGCATGTCAATGACCAAATACTTTCGATTTTTTAGCATAATTTTATTTTGTAAAGAAGCATAAGAGTTATACAATTCGTTCTACATTTTCCTAACACACTTTACTTCACTTATAGTAATTGGATTCAGAATGGAATGATAAAATAAACCAATGCCGTTAACGAATACGAAAGGAGAACTGCGTCTGGGTAGGCTTTGAGATTGTCCTTTTCATAATGTCCAGCATTACTTTAGTACTTACATGAGGATGGTCACAGCCATTAGGAAGAGAAAACTGAGGACCTTGGAACGCGACATCCCTGGGCAAGCCGATATATATCGTGTATTCAGCTGAACAGTGCCTGCAAATACTTAACAAGAAATATGGCAGCAAAGCGAGAATTTTAAAGGTGTAGTGTGAAACGAACAAGGTTATAAAAATATTTTACGCTATACCAAAACTACTTTTTTTACAAGTGCGACACCCAACAATAGGAGCGACGGTTCGCCACCACACCCAGGTTCGCAACACTTAACTCCAATATATGCTAAGACGTAAATGCACCTACAAGATGAATTTATGCGTTAGCATTCTGGTATTGTGCCGCAAGTTCTCTTGTCCTGAAAGTGTATAATTTTTCAGAAAAGGAAACTTCTGAAATAACAATCGAATATTACGGGCTTTTAAAAAACTTTTCAAGCCCGGATGAACAGATTTCAGCAGGTGTGTTTTATTTAACATTTTGATTCACATATTCACAAACAGCGCTATGAACTTCGGCCATGGTTACCTTTTGTAAAAGTATTTAGTGAAAAGTTGATTGCATCGCACCAACAGGTAATTATTTAGGTTCTGGAAATCTTGATCTGTTAGCATAGTCTGAATTGGGGACTTGTTTAGTTACGCTTATGTTTGAAATTTTATTGAAATAATATCGACACTATATATATAAAGAATGTTCACTTGTTTTACACATGCGGTAACAGAATTTTCTTGAGGTTTCACTAAATCAACGGCTTGTGCTTGTAATCTTTTATTGGTCTTCTTTTGCAGCTCTCACATCTTTCTAACAAACATACTTGTGAGAAGAACTTGTACGTTACAGTAACAAAGTGTGAAACCGCTAGAAACACGCATCGACAAAGAAAAAAAATTTTTACAAAATTGCAAGTACACATTTAGAGATTGTTACAGCAAGCAAACGTGTGTTGCCTTGCAAAAATGTTTGTGAACAGTTGCTTCTTCAGCGGAGTTAACGGAGCGCAATAACTGCTCAAATTAGCGTTCCGGAGAGCTAGTTACTTACTTCTAGTGACAAACAAAATTACTTCAGGTGAGAAAAAGATAAACGCGTTTTTTTTTGTTTTGTACTAAGAAATGGTTCAAAATCCAACGCTACATCAAAAGGATATCATGGATGACGCAAAGAAAATACGAAGCTATCAGTAGGGAATGATTTATACTCCAACCAAAGGTTTTGAGGAAACTCGACGTTTTGGCTGCTTCCTCGCCCACCCAAAATGCCAGCCAACAATGGACTCGACCCCCGGTGTCGTTTACAAGATCCCGTGTGCCGAGTGCCCTTCTTCGTATATCGGGGATACGAAAAAACCTACCGGTACGACTCAAACAACACGCCAACCACGTGCGGAATCTCGACAAAGAGCGCAGCGCAGTCACCTAGCATGCTGAGACCTTGGGCCACCGGATAAATTTCTAAGGAATGACCATTCTTGAAAGCGAGACTAACTGGAGGAGAAGGTTACTACTCGAGTAGTGGCATATACAGCAAACGGCCCAAGACATCAACCGACCTCTCGAAACACTTCCCCGGTGTATACACATGGACTGCGCTCCACGGCAAAACGAGAGAGAGAGAGAGAAAGGGGGGGGGGGTCATTATCTACCCCGCGAGTGCTTTGAAGACTCCAATGCTACGTAGCCGCAGTTTCTCCCAAGGAATAAGTGACTTTTGAAAGGTGAAAAGGAAGAAATGTGCGCAGCTTCGTTACTACGAATCAGCTGCCAACTCGTAATAAGCTTACGTGCTATGTGACACCAAACAGGCTTATTAAGGGGGCCCTGCAAT
This sequence comes from Rhipicephalus annulatus, assembly GCA_013436015.1. Classification (NCBI taxonomy): domain Eukaryota; kingdom Metazoa; phylum Arthropoda; class Arachnida; order Ixodida; family Ixodidae; genus Rhipicephalus; species Rhipicephalus annulatus. The sequence goes on along the minus strand of WOVY01005247.1, from coordinate 25,721 downwards.
TCTTTTTGAGCATGGCCAGAAAGCGCTGCTGATCGGTATCAGAGGCTCTCGACAACATGCGAGCCAAATATTATATAGTAGCGCACGGCCTAGAATTCACAATAAATTATCAAAGTCACCTAAAATTTCCTTTCACTTCTCTTGACAAATCACGGAGTAAGCCCAAAACGCACTCGTAGTAAACCCATTTATAAGCCATTAGCTTATTAAGCCATTCTTATAAGCCATTGGCTCGGTCGTTACAGAGATCGCCTCGGGAAGCCGCTACTTGTCCACGCGTGCACGCGCGATCACACTGACCAACCCGCGTATTCAGAGAAAAAAAAAAAGAAAAAGTGCTCAAGGTCCGCAGGCGCGCGTGACGTTTTTTGTTTGCCCCTCCCGTCTTTTTCTGCTAGGCTTCCAGTGCTTTCGTTGAGACGAGAAAAAAGAGAATGCGATCGCAGCCTGTGACAAATCTGTGTAACCGCACTCATGCTGGACATATTCTTAAAATATTTGTGGCGTTGATTTTTTGGGGCAATACGCTTTTCCAGTGAATTATTTTAATGTTTCTCAAAAAAGTGTTTCAGGGCCCCTTTAAGAGTGCGTCACACTCACCGCCATGGCTACTGATGGTGCTGACTGACCCAGCGACGTTAAATTTCCATATACACCCAATAAAGTGGCCGATAACCACCGTGGTAGCTTGGTGACAGAGAATCGAACGCGTTATTCGATAGTCGCAGGTTCGGTTCCTGCCCTTGACAAGTTAATTTTAGGGGCGAAGCTCCTTATGGCGTGGCTCTGGCGTCCCTCGTATGTAACCACCAGTGGCACATACCCGAAATAGGTATAACACTTGACCTCCAAGGTGGTGCCAGTGAGAGATTTCTTCTGTGCGTTGTTTAACAATAAAAAATAGTGCTCAATGTACATGCCAATGACTGCTAATGGGGAATGAGAGACATGAGCGTTCGGATTTTAGTCAACGCGCACGCTGCGATCCCCATTAGCAGCCATTGGCATGTACATTGAGCACTATCGGACAAGAAAGGGATGCTACACTATACTCGCTGGGTGTAACTTCCTTAGCTTTAGAAAGATATAGCGAGCGTTGAGCCGCAGTGCCATGAATACAATGAACTTGTATATACCATGCATGAACTCAAGGTGGTTAAAAATGAGAAGTAGATACGAAGCGCAAGCCGTAAGAAAGTAAAAGCCGAATTCTCCTGTCTCTCATTTCTCATTAGCAGCCATTGGCATGTAAATTGAGCCCTACCTGACAGGGAAAGGTTGCTACGTTATACTCGCTGGGCGTAACCTCCTTGGTTTTCGAAAGGTTTAGCGAGCGTTTGGTCGCAGTGCCATGAATACAGTGAACTAGAATATACCATGAACTCGAGGTGGTTAAAGGTGGGAAGTGGACGCAAAGCGCAGGCCGTAAGAAAGTGTGCGTGTGCCACCTCTCGTTTAGTCCTTGGAATGTCCGCTGGATGGCGGTGCTTCTATATGGGGAATATATGATAAAGAGATGCGAGATGGTGGGACTTGTAGTGTTGAATAGATGAACGAACGGACACACAAACAGATGCATGGATGGACGCATGAACGGACGCAGGGGCGGATGCACGAAAGAACGCAGGGACGGGCGCACAAACAGACGCATGGACGGTCACACAGACGGACGCATGGACGGACGAATGCTTCGCCCCACTCTCCATCATTCACTCCGTGGATATGCTGCCATTTTTTTTCACCCACTTTTATTTCAGCACATTTACATTACAATTCAATCTAATACATTCCCTTATTCTTTCCTTTGCAATATTGTGTGTTATATCTCATATATATATATATATATATTCAGCCTATATACATTAAATTGGTTCTGATAACTTCCCCTATACATTCCTTGGCATCATTGTGTGTTAGATCTCATAAATATAGTGTATAAAAAACACGGAAAAATGAGCCCTTATGTATACACTTCTTTCCCTTATTCATTAACGAGGGTCTCGTACTGGCAGACTTGGTGCCGTTAGGTTTTATACGAGGGACTATTGGTCAGCTGCCCACTCGTAATAAGTTCACGTGCTACGTGACGCCACAAAGATTCATAAAAAGGGTGTTCCACACTCGCCGCTTGTCTACAGATGGCGCTTACTGACACTCCCACGTTTCAATTCGCATATAAACCCATAAAAGTGGGTGGGGGGGGGCGCCGTGATAGCTCAGTGGTTAGAGCATTAAACACGTTATTCGAAAATCGTAGCTCATTTTTTCAGCCACCTTTCTTTCTTCTTATTTATATGAAATTGGTTTTAATATCTTCCCCTATACATTCCTTGGCTATATTGTCTGCGTTAGATCTCAATATATTGTAAAAAACATGGAAAAACGAGCCCTTAGGTATACACTTCTTTCCCCTTACACACATATATGTGTAAGGGAAAGAAGTGTGTACCTAAAGTGTATATATATATACACCGTCGGTGCTGTCGGGGAAGCATCGCTGGAAATCGGGATTTGAAGAGCTTGATGTACTTCACTCCTGATGAGGCTGGAGATGGATCCTGCAGCAAGCGGAGGTGGGCCGTAATTGTTTTGCAGCTCATCGCGTACCACTGATTGGAAGAGGTCGCAGAGAGCTTCGAGACTGGCGTTGCTTCCCGCAACCCCAATCTGTTACACTGGCGAAGCAGCTTCGACATGGCGGTCGTACACAGCCGATCGCTGCTGCAGCATGTTTTCTATCGTCGTAGCTTCAGTTCAAAACTTCGCCACAGTATTCGGGGGACTTCGGAGGAGACCAGCGAAGAGCTGCTCCTTAACTCCTCGCATTAGGTGCCGCAACTTCTTGCCTTCTGCCATACCTAGAACGGCGCGACGAAAAAAAGGCTCGTCATGTCCTCCACGTACCCCATCACGCTTTTCGTTCCGTATTTGAATGCGTGATATAATGGCCCACTCTGCTCGTTCACGGCGATGGGGGTCGGCGTAACTTTCCAGTAGCTGATGGCAAAACACCGTCCACGATGAGAAGAATTCGCGGTTCTCGTACCAAGTACGAGCTCCATTCTCAAGGCTGAAGTATCATTCCGCAGCTTCTGGGTGTCGGTCCACTCATTGAAAGCAGCAACACGTTCAAAGTGAGCCAGCCAGTCCACTACATCCTCCAACGTGCAGCCCCGGAACACCTTCAACACTCGTGTGGATTCTGCAGCGCGTAATTACTCATCGGATTATTATAATTAATGCTCTGGGGTGGTGCAGTTAACGTCATCTTCGGTAGAGGATCACACTCGGGGGACAATCCTCAGCTTCTCGAACTAGCCCGGTATACAGGTTTTGTCACTGCAGGTACAGGGCTACCAGAAGGCGTTTGAATCATTGGCTGGGAATACCCAGCACCTCCACCCGTTTTCGCTTGTAAAAAAAAGGGACTTCGGGTAAAGAATACCATATTGTCGTAGAGACGCAGGTCAGTTACGCGACACAACCAAAAAGCCTCGGCGAGAGCTTGCGCTGTTCCAAAAACGGCTTCCTCGTTTGTTCCTCCTGGATGCGGGCTTGTGCTCGCCGCAGTTCATGACCAGGTGGCAATGTGTGTAAAATCACAACTTATACTATGCCACTACAAAGTAACGATGTTAATGTCCATTAATCAGAGAACACAATAAAAAACATAAGAACGCTTACCTTCGTACAGTCTTAAAAAATTATAATACATTTCCATGGAGTTTTCACAGCTTATTTGAGTATAGCATTAATGTTGGTAAGCACATAATTACTTCCCCTTTCAAAATAGTTTCAAGTCGCCATCTTCAATGAAAGAGCATACTAGTAGCCCTCGTATGGCTAAACAATTTTACCTACACCTAAAAATAGGTAAATGTATGCTATAGCTACATATATATTAAAACGAATACTGTCAGTGATTGTTCAAAACTTCAGCTCAAAGTGATTAGCCCACAATGCTGTAGAGTGCTTTAATTTAGTGTCATGGTTCGCTATCTTCCATACAAAATTTAATTATTTTGGTTAGCTTAAGCTCAAAAGAACTGCTGAATAATCCACTGCTAAGAAGTTAAACTGCAGCTGCACAGAATGTAACTACGTAAACAATTGAAAATGCTCCAGCCATCACAATGTTCTCTTTCTACTGAATGGCACTTTGAGCAGGAGGGCAGAGTCACGGACAGTCTCTCTCTATTTGTTTCTCGTCTGTGTTCTGTTCGTGATGCACAGTAGATGACCGTGGAGCACCTGATCCTTGTTAGTGCGGGAATTAAAAAAAAATAAATATCATCGCTGGCACCATGCTACCTGCAAAAGTGTTCTGATGATAAATATCTCTTCATATATACCTATATTGTATTCTCAGAAGCCAATGAAAAGTATGAAGAAATAACAAAAACAAAGAAATTCTCAACACAAAAAAACAGCGAACACTGAAAATACATCTAACGATACAAGTGCATAACTGCAATTTTATAAATGAAAGCACGAATGTCCTGCCAAGCATATTAAGCCAATAAAGTATCTTCTATTTCGAATTAACACTGAATGGGAGAAGCCGACCACAATTGAGTTCACTGGGCCATACAAGGTAGACAGCGTTACAAGACAGGTGTTCATAACAATAAAGTTATCTAACATAACAACCGCGTAAATCATGTGAAGTGGCCGTGACACTGAATCAGTGGTAAAGTACGGTTTCAGCAGGACTCATAAACTTTGAACTGCCTGTTGCGCAAATTATCTCCCACCCTCCACAAAGAACCTTAAAACACTTTTTCATGTAAACATGAAATGAATTCACTGAAAGACTTTATTGCCTCCCGAATTCAACGCAGCAAAAATTTTCAGGATCCGTCCAGTTCGACCTGAGTTAGAATAGAATTGTCGCGTGCTGCAATCGCAGTTTTTTCTCTCGTCGCATACGCGGCTTTTTCAGCGTCGTTGCGCACGCACACTTGGACAAGCCTTGGCCTCCCGCGGCCTCCCGTGGCGTTGTCTCTAACAACCGAGTGGACCATGTTAAAATGAGCCAACGGCTGATGCAAGGACTTCTACGAAGGATTTTTGAGCGTATTTGTCATTTGTGGAAAGAAGGTAAATAAATGTTTTATCTGACCTCGATAATTTATTAGGAATTCCAGGCGGCGTGCTTCGCTATATTATTTGACTCACGTGCTCTCGGGAGACTCTACAACCTATCGGCAGCGTTTTCTGACCATGCTCAAAAAGTGTCGCAGTGCCCCTTTAATTTTTGTGGCAGCGTCAGTTCAAGAATGAACTCGGTTATTCCGGTTCCGGTTATGGGCTTTTGATTATCACAGGAACCACTCACAATCTGCAATGTCTGACATTCCTATTGCGGTGCGCGCAAGGCTGTGCTGACACCTTTAACGAGTCAGTTATATATTATAAAAAGCCTAGAAGGCAATATGTAACTATATATATATATATATATATATATATATATATAAATATGGGAGAGAAGTGTATACTTAAAGGCTAGTTTTTTTCGTTTTTGTCTCAATAATGCAAGGAATATATAGGAAAAGTTGTTAGACCCAACTTTAAAGTAACTATGAAGAAAGAAAAGTGGGTTAAAAGATAACTAGCCTTGAGCAGGAACCGTACCTGCGACCTTCGAATAACGTGTTCGATTCTCCACCACTTAGCTACTATAGCGGCTAGCCCCCCAGCCACTTTATTGGGTTTATATGTGAACTTAAACGTCGTAATGTAAGTCAGCGCCACCTGTAGCCATGGCGCAGAAGGTGACACACTCTTTATGATCCTGTTTGGAGTCACGTATCATGTGAACTTATTACGAGCTGGCAGATGACCAATAGCCCCTCGTATACAACCTAACGATACCAAGTCCGCCAGTACGAGACCTTCGTTATAGAATAAGGGAAAGAAGTGTATACTTAAGGGCTTGTTTTTCCGTGTTTTGACACAATATAAAGAGATCTAACAGACAATAATACCAAGGAATCTATGCAGGAAGTTATTAGACCCAATCGTAATGTAAATATGAAGAAAGAAATCGGTGAAAAGATAACTTGCCGTGAGCGGGCAAGTTATCTTTTCACGCACTTTTCTTTCTTCACATTTACAATACAATTGGGTCTATATATATATATATATATATATATATATATATATATATATGATAAGAAGGGAAAGAAGTGTATACCTAAGGGCTCGTTTTACGTGTTTTAACGCAGTAATAATGAGACCTAACAGACAGTTATGCCAAGGAATGTACAGGGGAAGTTATTAGAACCAATGGAACTTAAATAGGAAGAAAGAAAAGTGGATGAAAAAATAACCAGCCGTGAGCAGGAATCGAACCTACGGCCTTCGAATAACGCACTCGATGCTCTAACCACTGAGCTACCACAGCGGCCTTCCCTCCATCTACTTTTTTTGGGTCTATATGTGAGTTTAGAAGTAGGAGTGACAGTCAGCGCCATCTATAAGCCAAGCGGCAAGTGTGAAAACACTATTTTATGCGCATGTTTGGCGTCACGTAGCACGTGAACTTATCATGAGCAGGCAGCTGATTAATAGTCCCTCGTATACAACCTAAACACACCAAGTCTGCCAGTACGAGACCCTCGTTCAATGAAATAAGGGAAAGAAGTGTATACCTAAGGGCTCGTTTTTCCCTGTTTTAACACAATATTAATGAGATCTAACAGACAGTTATGCCAAGGAATGTACAGGGGAAGTTATTAGAACCAATGGAATGTAAATAAGAAGAAAAGTGGATGAAAAAATAACCAGCCGTGAGCAGAAATCGAACCTTCGTACATTTCTTGGCATAACTGTCTGGTAGATCTTATATGTGTGTATATATATATATATATATATATATATATATATATATATATCATATTGCATTAATTATTTAGGCAAACTACATTGAACAAGATAATCTGGCAAGATCGCAGTCTTTATTCACGGTACGCTACGTCTACAATAAGGCCTAGCTACAACAAAATGCTACTCAACATTAAGGTATCAGAAAGATCCTAACTTTTTTGCTGGAATACTCTGCTCTTGCGTACTTGTTCAAGTCTTACATAAAATAGCAAGGCAAGTGGCTACTCCACTTGTGCCGATAGAAAATTCTCACAATAGGCCTCGTTGTCCTATTCAACAATATTGCTTGGTCTTTTGGAGACAAAGTTTCGATCTCATGCTGCCATCCTATCATTGTCTTTTTGCAACAGCACCATTGTTGTTGGGTTCCATTCAAATAATACTGCGTCGCAGTTGATCGACAATTGTTTCCTTTCTGCGCTCTTACCGAATAAAGGTGTTTCATAGAACCTTGCTGACATTGCCAAAACACATAACCCACACGCCATGAGGTTTGTTCTTGTCAAAAAAAAATCGAGAACATCACCTTCGTGAAAAACATTAAAATTCTCTACCATGCAATAGGCGTACGCAACCTTCCTTTGGTTGACCCACAACAACTGCACGTTATTCAACTTACATTCGACTGTTTGCGTATGCCTTCAATTTTATATTTTTTACGTTTTCAGCACAACCTCTAAAGAAAGTAAAAAATACCACAACACAGCGCCTACGCGTAACAAAGCAGTTAAACAGCCAAACGATGCCAATTGTCAAGGGTGTAAACGTGACTTCTTTTCTTAGTACAATCATCCAACCTTTTAAGCAACTGTTCCTCACAGTGAAGGCGTTTTGCAGATGATTTTCATACCCCTTCACGTAACCGATGTCATAGTTTACGCCCTTTATTCTTTTACGTAATGTCTCCCTCCAAAGTGTAACTAGAGGTGTCACTCTTCATGGCAGTTTCTGGGTTTATATCCTCCGCTATGTTGTTACCACGGTGTAAGAATAGTTCTTCTTACACCGTCTTTGCAGCAGCAGTTACGGCTCTACGTATCGGAACTATTCTAAAGGTTTTTCAACGCTTCCGCAGGCTTTTGGACGATTCCGAAGAAATCAAGTGTGCTGTTGGTCGACGGTTGCCACGGTTTCGGTGGTCCTGTGCTACCGACCATTTCAGCTTTTCGACGCCTGTTTCACCACCTGACTGAGTCATCTGTGTTCGTGCATTCTACACGAATATCAGCGTCGGCTATCCTTGGTGGATAAGGGATCATCTGCGTGGATCTACTGCGCTGATCACCTGCTCGTGTTCCGGCATAAAGCGGAGGCCCGTCTCACCCAGCGTCACTTTGCAGCAGCAGTTACGGCTCCACGTATCGGCATCTATTCTAAAGGTTTTTCAACGCTTCCGCAGGTCAGTGGCCTTCTTGTTGTTTTGGGCATCGTGCGTTGCCGTGACTGCTGCTGTGAGTGATTTAGTTCTGCAATTACTACCGCACTGTACAACCTTGCTCATTGTTTTGATTGCCTACAAACATGCCCTCAAATGTCGAGTTGGCGAAGCGCAATGAACTGCTTGAAGCCTGGTCTGAGAATAAACTGGGAGAAATAGCCTCTAAACTAATTGAAGAATGCAAACCAAAACTTCTGGCACTAATACCAGAGACGTCAAAGTTGAAGGCTGAAGTACAGAGCCTCGTGTCAGGGGTCAGTGGTCTCAATGCGCTTGTTGAGGAGCTACGCTCCGAGAACACCACGTTAGTTGCCTCTAATAGGTCTCTAAAGAAACAAAATGAAACTTTAACCAACCGTGTGTCAGAACTGGAACAATACTCGAGACTTAACAACGTAGAACTAAAGGGAATTCCGTGCTCTCAAGGGCAAGATTGCACAGCCATAGTAAAAGCTGTGGCTACTAAAATCAACTGCCATATTCTTGATTTTGACATCGACGTCATTCATCGCATCCCCACTAAGAATGACTAAAAAAAAACATTATCGCGCGCTTCTGTTCTCGCGATAAGAAGCAAGAGTTTTTAAGCAAGGCTCGCAAGGCCAAACTGAACACGAATGATCTCGGATTCCCAGGCCCTTATCATTATCCTCTGCATGTAAATGACCATCTCACCATAGAAAACAAAAGGTTGTTCGCGAAAGCTCTTTCCGTCAAGAGAGAGAAGGGTTGGGCGTTCCTTTGGACGGATAATTGCCATAGTAAGGCGAGGCAATCAAACGAAAGTAGGGTGTATCGGATTCGCACTGAAGCTGACCTTTCTATCTTTCGATAGATCTGGTCACTTATCTATCTAGGAAACACTGCGCGTCATCATGTCGTCTTATTTTAGTATTAATAACTTAGATTCCTTCTTGAATAACTCTGCCATTTCAGGAATTCACATTAAGGCGCGTAGTCTAAGAAAAAATCATGATGAAATAAACGCTCTTTTACATTCTTTCAAAAGTTCCTTTTCGCTCGTCTGCATGTCGAAAACATGGCTTACACTAGAGGATCAAAACTTGTTTGGCTTACAAGGTTACTTGTCAGAATACTGCAATCACACATCAAGTAGCCATGGTGGCGCAGCCATCTTTATTTCACCTACTTTGCCCTATAAACGCAGAGCTGACCTTTATATTGTCGTCGATAGCTGCGAATCTGTTTGGATAGAACTAGAGAAGCCTTCATCCACTGGTAAACTTATCATTGGAACTATCTATCGGTCGCCTTCATCGTCAATTTCTGAGTTTTTTTTCAAGTCTCTATGCTGTCCTTGAAACATTATCATGTGAACGTAAAAATGTTGGTATTGTGGGTGACTTAAACATTGATTTACATGAAGATACTTCCAATCGCATTGAATATGTAAATTGTTACCAAGGTTTTGGTTACGAGTCCTTAATCACACTTCCAACTAGATGCATTCCTGGCCGCAGTAGCACACTCATTGACCATGTTCTGTCTAGCTTTCTTTCACCTGAACACAGTGGTGTTCTTAAAGTAAACATTACTGACCATTACCCTGTTTTCTTCTCATGTAAAAACTTCAAGCATAATCGCGATTTAAGGTTTTCTAAATCAATTCTAAACAAAGAAGAGTATGTGAACCGCGTAACAAATATTGACTGGTCTTTCATTGAAACATGCGCTGATGCCAACTTAGCTTTTGATTTTCTTTCGTCTCGCATATGCAAATGCATTCATGATAGCGTCTTGGTAGTAAAATGTAAAAGAATATACTCAGCACCCCATAATCCCTGGATAACGAACAGTTTGTTGACATGCATGCGTAAAAAAGAAAACTTCTACAGTAAACTCAAACGCCGTCCTTTCAATATGAATCTAAAACATCGTTACACCGTCTATTCTGATACTCTCAATAGACTCTTAAAAGCAGCTAGAAAAAGTTATTACGAAGAAAAAATAGCGCGTGCTGGCAACAACTGTAAAGAACAATGGAAATTTATTAACTCCTTCCAAAACAAGAACACGTCCGAATGAACTATCACTGAGCTTCAAATTGCTGACCGTGTCTTAGATCAGCCAATTGACATTGCGAATGAATTCAACTCATTTCACTGTAAACAAGCTTCTATTACATCCCCATCGTCCAATAAATCTCAGGTCCGCTCCTCACAATCTCTCTACCTCTTCCCTACAGACCCTAACAAAATTATCAGCATTATTCATAATCTTGAAGTAACCTTTCCTGGACTGGACGGAATTCACTAGTCCTACATTAATCTAATTGCCAACCATATTGCCACCCCTCTATCCCGCATTATCAATCAAATATTCAAGACAGGTGCATTCCCATCACAACTAAAACAGGCCAAAATATTACCAGTGTTCAAAAAAGGCGAGAGAACTTTCATATTTAATTATCGCCCCATAGCTATCCTATCATCTTTTAGTAAAATAATAGAAAAGTGTATTAAGAAACGTATAACTAATTACTTGTCTAAGTTTTCCATTTTAACTCCTAGTCAGTTTGGTTTTCGACCTGCTTTCTCGACTAATCTTGCATTGTTAACTTTCACTGATAAGATTAAAAAAGCTAATGATTTTGGTGAATTAGCTGGAGCATTGTTCATTGACCTAACCAAAGCTTTCGACTCACTTAATCACAGCATCCTGGAAACCAAACTCACGGCCATGGGTATTGTTGGACCTGCCCTTACACTCATTAAAAGTTACCTCTGTAATAGACAGCAGGCTGTTTATGTTCGCTCTACTTTATCAGATTTTCTTACTACTAATCAGGGTGTTCCTCAAGGGTCCATTCTTGGCTCGCTTTTATTTTTAATTTACATGAACAACCTTCCCCTTTCAGTTACTAACTCTCTGCCTTTTCTTTATGCCGATGACACTACAATACTTGCCACTGGTAAATCAATTGACTCTTTAACGCTAAAATTGCAAAAAGATCTAAATAACATCTTAAGCTGGTGTCCCACGAATTCCCTCAGTATTAACCCTAAGAAAACTAAGTTCATGATATTCCACTCAGCTAACAACGTTCTTCCCTCCCAAATTTCTATTAAACTAAATGGCTCACTCATTAACCCTGACAATGAATGCTATTTCTTAGGAATCGTTCTCGACAGCAACCTAAAATACTCTAATCATGTTATTCATTTGCGCAAAAAACTAGCATTTGGTGTCAGGATTCTAATCAGAGCACGTTACTAGTTTAACATTTTAACTCTAATCAAGTTATATTATGCTTTAATTCACAGCCATATTAATTATTGCATCACCACTTGGGGAAATACATACCTCACCCACTTATCTCCCGTTCAGCACATTCAAAACCAAGCCATCAGACTAATGACTTTCAGTTCATATCGTTCTAGTGCATCATCATTACTTCGTAACTTCGAAATACTTTCCACTGTTAGTTTATTTAAATATCACCTCATTATCATGCTGTTCGAGTCATTGCACCATCTTGTCCCATCAAGCGTCTTTTATCCTAATGCTTTGTCTAACTTAAACCGTACTAGATTCACTTCAAATGGAAATTTTCTACTACCTACTATCCGCACTAATTTTGGTCGCCACACTGCATATTTCTCAGCATTATCATTATGGAATTCATTGCCATCTCGCATCAAGCAATGCTCGACTATTGGCACATCTAAAAAACAATTGTATTCGTACTTGATAAACTACTAGATGTTTTTATCTTGTTATTTGTTTATTCCACTCTTCTTTCTACTTGTTTCTTAGTTAGTGTTGGTTTTATCAATTTACTCATCTCTCTGTTTTCACTGTTACTGCTAATTGAGTAAATTTTGTAATCCCATTTTGAACAGGAGGTCCCCCTGCAGCCTTGTGCTTTCGGACCTCCTCCTGTATATATACTTTGTATACTGTTCCTTTTTCCGTACTAATAACTGAAAATAACCTAAACTAAACTAAACTAAACCGTGGTTGCTACATTTCTTGTACGAACCAAACGGTATTGATAACGTCGTCGCCATGATGATCCAGTGGTTATGGTTGTCGACTGGCTACGCGAAGGATGCGCAAAAGAATACTGAACTCAGTGGGCAGATTTTCGATGGAGATGATAATGATCCAGGCCTCTTTACTTATCCTGGGTGCTTGTTAAAGATGCCAGGTAGTTGAACGTTTTGGAGCCTTTAGCTGTGGTGCCCCTTATAATATGTCGTATATTTTATTTATTTACTTTAAAGACACCTTTAGGAAGTGGTAAATGAGGGTTTGATATAGAAAAAAGATACGAATTATTTTATATGCAAGCCATGTGATTTGTTGCACTTCGCAAGAATAAAATCTAGCAGGCAATGGCGACAATGCTTTGAGTTAGGTTGTTCTATTCTGATAACGGCCGTGGAAAGAAGGAGGCAGAAAATGTGATAGCAACAAAATGGAAGATCACACGCAGAATGGTACGAAGATCGAAACGTGCCTTGCGTTTCTCACTCACATATCATGCCCGAAACGTACTCATAGGTAGAGATGAACGTGAACAAGCGTCTCAGTTGTTAATTCGCTGTGTCTGAAAAGCGCACCATTTTCGCAAACAGAGACTGTACAACAATTGCAGGGACCTTTGTGCGTCTGGTAACTAAAACAAAATCTTTCCTGTGAAAGCCGAAGGCCAGTCAAGACGTTCGATTGTCGCCACCACAAGGTAAGTGCATGCATTAGTGCGCTGTTATCCCTACCCGCTCTCTTTAATTGATCCCTACCCGCTCTCTCTCTCACTGTTCAGCACTGAGGATGCGGTAGTGGGATTAAAAGGAAATAGGTGACGAAAAATCAATAGACCGCAGGGTAAGGTACGCGGGGGAGATGAGAGCACGTGCCGTCGCGCTGTGAAAATGCGGCAACGCCAAGCGAGGCGCGCTCATTGCGCTATCTTACTGGTAATGCTGAAAACACGATAGTTCCTGCCGAGATGCCAGTCACCAGCAGTAAGTGGTAGATATAAATAGTTTGCCGTTTTGATGTTCAGAGTCGTTCTTTGAGGCTCAGTGGCTAAAGTCTGGCACTCACGATTCAGGTCCCACGTTCGATTCCGCGCGCCGGAGCCTTTTTCTCGATTATTGTTCTTTCTAGAGTTTTCATATATATAGATGCGTATACATATATAGGCATAGTGACGGTGACACCGACGGCAAAGCCGACGCCGGCGGCAAAATCACTTGAGATTGTCCATATATATAAAATGTCTTAGTGTGACTGCATCAACGGGTGACTTGCGAGGCATCATCTGTGCGATGATATATGCAGGCTGGTGGGGTGATAAAATCTGGATGGTCACGTGAATTTTTATAAAAATTCTGTCACAAAGCGGGAGCCGGCAATGGGATGACGAAGCGCAAGAGTTGATAGAGAGAGTATTTTTTTTCGAAGATTACCCAGTGACATGATACGAGTAGAATGAATAAATAAATCGTATGGGGTCGTTTCCAAGGGAATTAATTAGTGATATAAGCGGGAGCCGGACTCCAAATGGCCGTGGCATGCTCAAGTATTGCTCTGAATATATATTAGTAAGCCAGAAGTTTGCATGACTTATATGACGTTTTAAAATCTGAGTGACTTGTTAGCTCCCGCTACAATGTTAGTGACATTCAAGCACTACGTTAGATCATGAGACCATAGGACCTAGGTACTTGTAAGATTTGATGCTTTCGAAGTGTACGTTACTGACTGTGTAAGCAAGCGTTAAAGGGTTTGGTCGACGTGAAAAAAAAAGCAGCGATTTTCAATTAGTAGGGTTAAGTGTCATAAACCGCTGGTCACACCATGCTTGAGTAGAGCAAGATCACGTTAAAGTGCTTGCTGAGATGGATTAGTAATTGTACGATAAAAAGCGCAATCATCAGCGAACATGCGATTGTGCGTGAATCGTGGAAATGTAGGTCGTTAATATATTTTAAAAACAATAGACGGCCTCAAACCGGACCCCGGAGAACACTAGACGTTGCCGGAAGAGGGTTAACACACTCATCAACAAAAACTGACTGTAATTTCTTCCTCATAAAGGCTGCAATTCAATTGAGCACACAAGAGCTAATGTTTAAGTTTGAAAGCTTAAAAGAAAGAAGCTTTTGCAACAATTTATCCAACACTTTCTAGAAATCTTAAAAGATGACTAATTATGAAATGGAAGCGCACAACGTAGATGCAGACGGAAAGACAGGGACAAGCGCTAAAAAAAAAAGATGACATGTTTAAAAGATGACATGTTTTTAGATACAGTCTGAGTTTTTGTGTGAATCATCAAATATTTAGCTATAGGTGAGTTTCAAAGAAGATACTTTTGCTAATGCCATGCTGTGAAGAATTAGAAAAAGCATTTAAGTCAAGGAAGATTATATGATTTGTGGAGAAGTTAAGCATTCGATCATTTTACTTTGTATACTTGTTAATTATATTGGGTGATATTTTAATGGTGACTGCTTATACTGCAAAGCTTATCAATGGGAACGACCTTTCCCACTTTCCTGTCATAGGGTAAGTGCCCTGTAGAAAGGAACTGGAAAAACAAAAAACACAATAGAGCAGCCAAAGTGTTCTTGGTATATAGTAAAATCTTAAAATTGATTTTGTGAAAACCAGCCGATGATATCAATTTATATGTTCTATGCGAAATATCATGCCATCAGTGTAAAAGACGACCTCAGACAATGGTAGTTTACTTATAATTCACTTAGATCTTAGTACGAATAGAGGCATGGCAGGATCATCAGTAAATACACTTGCGAAGGTGGTGTTAGATACGTCTGCACATTCTTCATTACATATAACGACGATTTCGTCATTAGAAAGTGTTATGGCATGTTTGTGTTCTGTGCTAATCATACGCTAAAATTGTTTTGTATTTCGTGTTAGCATACAAGGAAGGTCATCGTGAAAAAACTTGTACTTAGCACTCCCTACTGCCGTGATGTATTTCGTTTACACTGAGTGGTATTTATCCCACAGAAACGGGTTATCGCACTGTTCGGCAGTTTGAAAGTATATCTTTTTTTCTTATTTTCTAGTTGCTATAGTGATTTCCTGAACTGAGGTTTGTTTTTCTTAGCGCGGAAAATGCATACAAGATTATATTTATCCCTTACTTATGGTAATTCGCTTTTGCAGAGTGACCCGTTTTCTCGCACTCAATGATTACTAAATTGCATCTACATTACCGGGAAAAGTTGGTGTAGTTGGCTGTTGATAGCTACATAATTGTCCTTATCATGTGGTCGAATGGCTTTCTTATATGTTTCACGTACTACAAAGCGAAGTCCAAAGTTGCATAAGAACACTGTGATCGCTTATTTTCCTTAAGTCACGATTTCAGGACACAAATCCCCAACACTTACTATTGTTAATATTGTTAACCTGGCAGAAGTGATTCGACTGCAAAATCTTCACATTTTATTTGTTAATAAATAGATTATTATTCACTTTCTTTGTTTGAACGCCACTGCGCCTTTTCTAGATATCAGAAATTTATACTTGAGAGTTTTGACAGTTTAAATTATTATTATATTATTATTATTATTGTGTGGACTTTTGTGTATTCCAGGATTTGTTTATTGAGATATTGTTCTAATATACAATTATTGTCATAACTTTAAAGTGCCATATGTATTGCGTCGACCCCTGAGAGAAAAAAAACAGTTTTATAGTACCCCGGTTCTCTGTAAAATCACATGGTAAAATCACAAGCATGTAAAATCACATGGTCTATTTGTATGCCTTGTATGCTCTGTGTCCCTCCTTTGTTTCTCTCTTTTTATTTACTGCCTGTAAAAAGTAATTGTGGTAATCGTTTGTCTGTTCATTGGTAAGATAACAAAAAAAGTTTTGTTACCTTGTATCCACATCGCTGTCTCTGCCGGGCCTACTCGCACAAGTCCTGGGGACTTAGACAGGCCCGTTTCTTCGTATTTCTTATGGATGTGTACAATAAAGTATTGTTATTATATTAATATTATTATTATTATTATTATTATTATTGTGGCTTTGCGCACCGAAACCATTATATGATTACGGGAGACGCCATAGGGGACGGCTTCGTAAATTTGGACCATCTAGTGTTCTCTAATTTGCACTGAAATCGCACAGACACGGTCCTTACCATTTTGCCTCTGTCGAAATGCGAGAGCCTCAGCCGGGATTGAGCCCGAGACCTTACCGTCAGTAGCGAAACACCGTAGCCACTGTTTCACTGAGGCCAACGTAGTTTAAATAATTTACATACAGACTTCTGATATTTTGAGAGCGACACTATATTGCAACTTTATGTTCATAATATATAGTTGTAATTGGTAATAATAGTTATTTAGCCCCGCCGTGGTGGCCTAGTGGCTAAGAAACTCGGCTGCTGATCGGCCGGTCACAGGATCAAATTCAGGCTACGGCGGCTGCATTTTTGATGGGGCGAATATGCTGCAGGCCCATGTGCTGAGATTTTGGTGCACGTTAAACAACACCAGGTGGTCGACATTTCTGGACCCCTCCACTACGGCGTCTGTCATAATCATATTATAGTTTTGAGACGTTAGACGCCACGTATAAACCAATAAATAATGGCTAATTTATAACAGGTCATCAAATGTGTATAAAATCAGTTTAAAGCTATGCGCGCAATACCCAATACAATGACAAGTGTGTTACGAGTTTAGTGTCGAAGAGGGGCTGTATACTTCTTGTAGTATTTCGCCAAAATACACTCACAATTGATCCTGAATGTGAACGAGCCGTTCAGCTACAATGCATTGCGCCAACAACTTGCCAATTAGACAACATGTCATAGTCTATTCTAGACAGTAACATATCCAGCTTCAAATTTCTTCTCTGAATGGAATCAGTACCGATTCTTTAATGCAGCTTGCCCCTTTTTATATTTTCTGGCACAAATGTGACTACTCTCTTCTTTCCACCAATCAGTACACACAATGCTCCCGCTATCACATTAATGTACTACACTCCCTCTAAACAGCTGGTTGCAGCACTGGGGTGACTACGGTGCTGCTTATTTAACAGGAAAAGAAAGAATTCTTGACTATGTATTCAGTCACGCGGCCTCGCCCGCTGAGCGTCCTCCATTTCACATTTACCGAAATGCCGAGATTGAAGACACAACTTTCAGACCAGCAGACACATGAAACAGTGTACAGTCACTGTGTCCTTGAACTTGAGGCGGGCTGTGGGCTCCCACGAATCATAATAATCTGTTAGTACGAACCCACCTGATCTCCCAGTCTCATTATCGAATTATTGGCAGTACTCAGTCGTGTTGGCTGGACCCGCGTTCACAGGGCCGGTGCTCAATCGCGCAAAATATACCTAAATGCCCATGAAGAACCTCTGCTCAATACTTTTTACTGAGCGGCCACAAAGGAACAAATTAGCGGCGCATAATAAAGTAAGCCAGCAAAGAAGAGCGGTGCCATGCCTATGCAGGTATTGTCAAGACAGCTAGCACCACTAGGCCGTCTTGAAGAGCATGGCTATGCAATAAACGAGCACTGGCGATAACAGTATGCATCACATGTGCAATTTTCGTCATCAGTATAATAGACACGGTGAAAAAATATGTCGTCTACAGTGGCATTTTACGCAGTGGTTTACTTATACGATGAACGAAACGGTGTCGGAAGGCAGGTTTTTTCCGTGCTCGTACTTGCAGTGCACTGGAAGCTGCACGTTAGTCCTACAAGTCTCGTAGCCAGGAAACCACACAATTTCCCTCTAATCTCCGGAAATGGCCGAGTTTAGAGCCGCCGAATTCGTTTCATCAATTTGGCGAAACGTTTTTCTGAATATTTACAAACTCAAAAATAGCTAAGCCCAAAAAAGAACTCCTCAAAGACAATTGAGTATCAGTAACACACCAATAAATCTTAACAGCCTTCGTGGTCTACGAACTGCTTTTGGAGGAGCGATATACCGATTTGAAAAAAAAGCACGCATGCGCACTTGCTCTTTTTCCTCACTGTGCACTCGGTGATGCGCTCCGTCTAACATGTCTGTCGTCTTTGTGAGATTTGCAGCGCTGCCTTCATCATCCGTCTTGAAGCCACTGTTTCCCATTGCCTTTCTGCGCTCCATTGCGTGCTGTGTCGATTCGTGTGGTAGTGCGAGAGTAACCTTTAGGATTACAGAAGTTTTGTGGTTTTGCATCGATAAAAGAGGTACGAATATAGCATAATTTGAATGCAACGAAGTTCCAATGTCATATCTGTGTTGCGCACGAAATTGGGGTATACAATATTGAAAATGGCAAATCCCATGTACAATTGAAATCAACAATATGCGAAGCACGGATGAGAAAGGCTGATATGTATTTTAATATCAGCACAACGTTACGAGGTGGAGGTAAATGATGCCGTACATAACTTCCGTATAATGATTATCATGTTTGGATGTGTCGTTTATCTTCGTCATCTAATCACGTCATGTGATACCCAATTTAGTAGATTTGGAGCTAGCAAAACGACCGCGAGCACGCTATGAGCGTGGTACGTTGTCATATTCTTACATAACACGCGTGTCAGGATTATCATGTTCACACCATTCATATACTTTCGTCATTCATTGACGTCACTTAACACCAAGTTTAGTATATCTGGAGCTGGAAAACGGCAGCGAGCGCATCCTGAAGGGCCCAATATACTCCAATGTATCGTTGACGCACGCGCATGCTGGGCACAGCGATGCTACGTTAGCAAAACGCGAGCACTCTATAGTCAGACGCAAGGCGCGACTGGCGCGACCAGCGTCCGTCGGCGCAGCCTCACGACAACCGGTGCGAAATTCGGCATGCTGCGTTTCGCGCCGATGCGTTGCCCAGACAACACTGCGCCTCCCTCTATTCGTGCCGTAGGGACGCCGGACGGGCTGAAGGGCGCATGCGTCATAGCAACGCAGCGCGGCGCGCACCTGCGAGTATATGGCAAGACCAGCGCCTGGCGTCGGAACGCCGGCGTGACGCGCCGAAATGAACGCTGCCGGGCAGGCATTGACCGTGGCATGTAGTCATGTTCTCACATCACATACATCTCATGATTATCATGTTCGCACCAGTCCCTTACATTCGCCATTCATTGACGTCACGGCATGCGCAAAGCTACTGAAACGGTCACGAGCGCATTGTGAGTGTGACATGTAGTCATGCAGTTACATGACACGCATCTCATGATTATGATGTTTGTATGCTGCGTCATTTACCTACGTCGTCCGTTCGCGTCGCGTAATACCGAGTTTGGTACATGTAGAACTAGTGAAATGGCGGCGAGTGCATTATGAGCAAAGCATGCAGTCATGTTGTTACATGGTACGCATCTTATGTTTATCATGTTTGCACCAGTATCGTACCTTCGCCATCCATTCATGTCCCGCAATACCAAATTTGGTATTTATGAAACTAGCGAAACAGCAGTCAGCGCATTATGAGCTTGGCATGTAGCCATGTTGTTACATGACATACATGCGATGATTTTCTTGTTAGGGTTGGTCGCTTGTGTTTGCCATGCAAACACGCTATACCATACTAGTTTTGCAACTTGCAATGTGAAAAAAACCACCACAAGAGCAGCACGACCATGAAATATAAATTATGACATTCATGACATGCATATCATGATTTTCATGCTATGTCTAGTCAAATATGTTTTCCATACAGTCATGTTATGCCTTATCAAGTTTAGCATCGATTCCATTATCGTAACGACCAGGAGAGCTAAAATTCGTAGGCGGCTAGATAGATAGATAGATAGACAGATACATAGATAGATAGATAGATAGATAGATAGATAGATAGATAGATAGATAGATAGATAGATAGATAGTTAGATAGATAGATAGATAGATAGGTAAAGCTCAAATTCACAAAAGTTCACTAAGAAAGGTGAAGCATAATTTAGCAAACTTCGATTGCTTCAAACTTTGATCAGTGTCGAAGCCATATCAAGTTTGGCATCGATATCATTATCAAAACGACCAGGATAGCTGAAAGTCGTAGGTGGATAGATAGATAGATAGATAGATAGATAGATAGATAGATAGATAGATAGATATGCTCAAAATCACCGAAGTTCAATAAGAAATGCTTCGCATTTAAAGTTGGCAGATCCTATGTACAGTGGGAATTGATTATATGCGAAACACAAATGAGGAAGGTTGATAAGTCACTTTAAAATCAGCCCTACGCCAAGAGGCGGAGGTAAATTATGCTGTGCCTGACTTCCATGTTATGCTTATCATGTTTGGATGTGTCATTTACCTTCGTCATTTATTCAAGTTACCTGATACCAAATTTGGTATATGTGGAGCTTGCGAAGCGGCTGCGAGCGTACTATAAGCAGAGCATTTTGTCATGTTGTTACATAACACGTATCTCATGATTATCATGTTTGGACTTGTCATTTACTTTCTTTGTCTATTCACGTTACGTGATACCAAATTTGGTTTTTGTGGAGCTAGAGAAACGACCGCGAGTGCATCATAAGCCTTGTACGCTGTCATGTTCTTACTTGGCACGCGTGTCATAATTACCTTGCTTGTACCAGTCATATACCTTCATCATGCATTCAAGTCACGTAACACCAAATTTGATATATGTGGAGCTAGCGAAATGGCCGCGAGCGCATCATGAAGGGCCCAATAAACCTAGATGTAACGTTGGCGCGCGCGCACGCTGGGCGCAGCGACGCTACGCAACTGGTAGGTGTTATCTGGCTACAAAACGCGAGCGCTTTACAAAGTGACGCCAGGCATGACCGGAGCTACCAGCGTCCGTAGGTGCTTCCTGGTGGAGGAACGCCAGGCACTGGTAAAGTGAAGTGAAATGAACTCTATTTGGTCATAGAGAACTCGTCAGACCCCCCTTTAAGAGGTGTCCGCCACAGTTGCTGGCCGTGTCCACGCCGGCGGAGACGCGGCCGGCGTGACGCGGTGATCGGACGCGACGCTTATCGGCTCCGTCGATTTTCGTCTGGAACCGTGCTCTTTCAATGTGGCTGCTCTAAAACTTGTGTGACTGCATCTGCATAGTCAGCAAGATTCTGGAAACACCGATCTTACCCAGGTGCACCCAATCTTCGGCCACTTCGAGCAACTTCGCATCACGACGTAGCGAACGAGCTAAGCCTCACGGCTGTGGCTCCGCCGCTGCTGGATGAGGAGACGCTCCTCGGTCAACTCCTCAACACGGCGCTGCCTGAACAACGTGGCTACGACCCAACGACTCTGTTGTGGTCATATATCCCGACAAATGAATCAGACGATGGTCATCTACCATTTCGGTGGAGCAAGCCGACATTCATCAACTCGTCGAGGGACGGCATCGCCGCCGAAGAAACGTGGAAGGAGCGTCTGCACTGAAAACTCCTCTCAACAATCCAACCACTGGAGACGCTCGTGCTCCATCGCCTAAAGCACCACAAAAGACTTCACCAGTCTCCAAGTGGACGCCGAAACCAACGGTCAGGATGAATCCTAGCGACTACGTGATCGTGCTCAAGCCACGCATCACAGTAGACCTCAAAACAGCGTTTCAACAAGGTGAGCTCGGCGCTGCCGTTTCCCAACTCATCGGAAGGCAGCACATAAATGACATCACCATTTCTTCGAATTGGGAGCAAAACATCATCATCTGTGGCACGCAGAATAACGAGGTGGTTTAGAAACTGCTGTCAGACTTTCAAACCAACACCAGCGAAGGACCGCTGCCGCTTCGCGGTCACCTCAAGCTTACCGGTGATGTGTGTCGCGGCGTGATTTCAGTGCACAATCTCGAAACCAGTACGTCCCTGAAACAGTGTGCAGTGGCGTGGTGGTGAACTATTCTATGCGCGCAAGCTGAGGAACTCCAACGTAGCTGTGATGACTTTCGCGGGAAGAAACGTTCCGCGTTTCGTCCACTATAACGCGGAACTGAGTCCCGTCAGGAAGTACAAGAAGACAGTGCCAGCGTGCTATCGCTGTGGCGCACTGGGGCGACGGGTGGATATCTGTCCCCACCCGGTCACCGAAACATGCAGCCTTTGTGGCCAAAACGTGGGTGCTGGTCCTGAGGGGATGGCCCCTTACGTATGCAACCCAACGTGCATAGTTTGCGGAGGTCCGCACCTCACCAGCTCCCGCGAATGCACCGAAAATCAGGCTTCAGAACCAGGGTGCAGGACATCGAGGACCCCAACACAACCGAAGCGCCGGTCAACTGGCAAGGCGCCAACCCCTGGCAAAGCAGCAATGCCAACGCTACCACCTGGCGCAGCGGAATCACCAGCTCTCGGCGCTCCATCTGGCAACGCTGCAAGCAACCAACCGAAGGTGGACAATTTGGTGGAGGTCGCCTCCTCTCCATCCCCTCCACCCCCTTCTCCCACAAGCACTACCGAAAAACAAGAATTCAGGCATGAGCTCGCCCTTCAGCGATCTCAGAACGAAAAACTAACCAGCGAACTTGACTCGCTCAGAACCAATCCCACTACTCAGCCCTCGTTGAGCGACGAAGAGGAAAATATAACAAACAGGGAGATTCCTACTACTGTAGAGAGTCGCGTCGCGGCCCTGGAGACCCAGGTGAATGCAATAGAAACACAATTGACTGACCTCCTCAAAATTATCCACGACACCATCGCGCGTCAGTTGGAGACTGTCTTCGCACAAGTGACACAAACTGTAACTCACATTATCCAAAAGTAAATACAAGACAATCCACGCGTCCTTAAGCGCGTAGGGCCCATTAGGGACGTTAATCGCCCCTCAAAATTTAACAGAGTGATTCCAAATGAGTCTGACTTTTCTGAAGACTCCAGCACGTCAGCACAGGGTGCTAGTGAGCTCAGTAATCTTAACAACACAACCCTACCCTCCATCTCCGAACATGGCCCCGAACCCTAGGTCGCGAGCCAGAGCAACTCAGCCGTTGTTACTAACACAGTGTAACTGCAGAGGTCTCAAGAACCACAAGAATTGGGCTCATTTCCGCCTCTATCTTGAGACCTTTGAGTTGCTCATTGCCGTGGTTGCCCTTCAGGAACCCGGCACGGACGTCAAACTCACAAATACACTACATTTCAACACAACCCGGAGACATGTATACTTGTTCACAAGCAATAAACCGTCCAGGAAGTCACACTCCCCACAACACCGCCTTTCTTATACACGATGTTGTCGGTGCTGCCCATAAGACGATCTGACCCACCTGTTCATATTTTAAACATTTACTGTCCCCCAAAGCTTAAGAACGTCACGTTCAGCGAAACTTTCACACAAGCTATGCAGGAAGCAGGAAGGGACCCCCCTCCTGATCGTCGCGGCTTCAATGCCCGAAGCAGGTTATGGGGTTACCCACGAGAGGACACGCGTGGACGGAAGCTTGCGGAACTTCTTTCCACACTTGGATTCACCCTCCAAACTGATACCACCAGCCCAACACGTGTAGGCAACTCTGTTCAACGAGATACTTGCCAGTACCTCACTATTACACGCAACATACGCCATGCCGACTGGCTGAACACACAGGACACTCTCGGTAGTGATCATTCTGTATTAAACACAACCGTGTACATGCGTCCCTTAAAACGCCCACTTACACAAGCTCGTATCCCAGACTGGGCAACTTTCCACACCTCTCTACCTATCGTAAACCCTCTCCAGTCGGGATACGACACCTGGTCTAAATCACTGACGTCTACACTGAAACAACACGAACTGCTGATACAGCTCACGGAAAATCAAACGGACGTGAACTACAATCTCCTCCCTCTTTGGCAGGCCTGCCGCAGCCTCACCAAACGATGGAAAAAACACAAACATAACAGACGCCTCAAGAAACGCATCCTAAAACTCACGGAGCAAGCTGCGGAATATGCTGCTCAGCTAGCCGACACTAACTGGGTTGACAGGTGCTGCACGGCTGCACGCCAGATGTCTGGTCGCAACACGTGGCGCCTGTTTCGGGCTCTCATCGATCCAACACAAACACGCACGGAAAGTCAACGTTACTGACATAAGGTCGTGCACAACTTTACAGGAACGACAACACAGCTGGTACACACGCTCAGGGACCGATACCTGTGCACCACCAAGGACCCACGGATGGCCGCATACTCTTACGCAGGCAAAAAGAACACGCAGTTGGACACTCTGTTCAAGCTTCACGACCTCCAGGCGGCCTTATACAAGATGAAGCATGGCACTGCACCCGGGCATGACCAGGTTACGGTCAAACTGTTGGCCAATCTTCTCGACGCAGCCTACACCACGCTCCTCAAATACATCAATAGCATTAAGGACGGAGAAACTCCTCTCTCTCATGAATGAAAATCAGCTCTGGTGACCTTCATCCCGATGGCAGGTACCTATTGACGTAGAGAAACTTCGCCCCATTTCCCTCACGTCTTGTGTTGGCAAGCTGATGGAAACGATGGTACGCGACTGACTCTCCGAGTTTCTAGAAACACAGCACACTTTTGCGGACACCATGTTTGGTTTCCGCTCTCGGAAGTCCGCCCAGGATATACTCTACAGCTCCACCATGACATACTAAATCCTGTTAAATGCCCCCACAATGACAAGGCAATCCTGGCCTTGGATCTTAAAGCGGCGTTCGACAACGTGAAGCATGATGTAATCCTTGACCACCTCAGTCAGACCAGCTGTGGTTATGAAACATTCAAATATGTTAGACAGTTTCTTACAGACCATCAAGCCTACATACGCATATAAGATGAGGAACATGGGCCTTACGCCATCGGCTCTAGGGGAACTCCTCAAGACGCGGTCCTCTCTCCGCTCCTATTTATTATAGCCATGCTTCATCTTCCCCCCCCAAATTGTCTTCTCTACCAGGGATACATCACGCTCTTTGGGCGGATGATATCACAATCTGGGCCACGCAAGGTAACCTGGGTCACATTGAGTCGTTCCTGCAAGCAGCAGCGACTGTAGTCGACGACTACGCAACCTACTGCGGACTCCAGTGTGGCCCGGCTAAACCAGAATTTGTGCACGTACGTGCATCCCCTCAGGACACAACTCAGCTACATATCAGTCTTCCCTCGGGACCGATCCGTGAGGCCAAGGAGATCCGCGTCATTGGCCTCTTCTTACACCACCAACACAAGGCCGACACTACAATAGCCAAACTTCGCACTCTGGGAGACCAGGTGGGCCGTGTGGTCTGCCGGGTCTCCAACAAGCGGGGCGGATGGCGAAGCAGGGATGCAATGAGGCTTGCCCATGCTTTCGTAAGAGTAGAATACTCTACTCGACTCCCTACTTGCACCTACGCAAACACGAGGATGATCAACTCGAGGTCATCCACCGTTAGTTATCAAGCGGGCCCTCGACCTCACTATCA
>WOVY01005246.1:0-12609 GCA_013436015.1 Rhipicephalus annulatus | reverse complement strand
GAGGCCAGGCGAGATTCTGAACAAGATTCTGAACTGTAAATCGGGCTAGCTTGTAGCGCAAACTGCAAGAGCAATAGAATAGCGCTCATCCAGTGTTTTTTCTTCTTTTTTCGTTTGTTCTTGTCTCATTGTATTTTGCGCTAAACCTGTTCAAGTGAGAAGAACGGCAGGTGATCACATAGAAGGGTAGCCGTGGTGTGTGCATTTGTCATTACGCTGGCCTTGTCGAATGCCATTTCTCTCTCTCTCTCTCTCTTCGTCGTTTGATGCTGTATGGGCATTTCATTTTCGCTCTCACTCTGAACCAGAGAAAATGTTTTACTTCCCTGCTCACAAAAGGGCGTCTGAACCATGGGCCGTGCATCTAGGATGAAACCGAGGCCCCGCGTTGAAAAATGCGTCGTGTCTGCGGATCGCATGAACGCTGAGGTTCAGGGCTAGTTCCGAGGAAGTGAGGTGCGTGTCT
This sequence comes from Rhipicephalus annulatus, assembly GCA_013436015.1. Lineage (NCBI taxonomy): Eukaryota > Metazoa > Arthropoda > Arachnida > Ixodida > Ixodidae > Rhipicephalus > Rhipicephalus annulatus. The sequence continues at coordinate 12,143 of WOVY01005246.1, read as the reverse complement.
TCATGGAAGCACTCCGCTGAAAAAAAAAAGAAGAAACGAAGAAAAAAAAGGAACTTGAACAACCGAGTCGGAGGCTGGACTAACGCCGACAAACAAACTGGGACATAATGAGCTTGTGAGCCCTGTCTACAACAGCGCGTGGCACGCACACAAGGCACTTGACCAATAAGAGCGTTCTCAGAAATGAACAACAGGTCGTGGGTCATTTTGAAAACTCTAGCGCCTCGATTTCCTTATTCGCTTCCGAAATCACGCTAGTCTCTGTTTCCGCACAGAAAGAAGAATATGCTTACTGTACATGTTGCTAAATGCCTGTAATGCTCAGTGTACTGGATGCATTGCATTGACGATGAATCTTGGTCAATGCGCGATTGCTGCGCCGACATTTCGCAGCCATGGCTTTTCTTCACACTTGACCACTGGTCACGTGTGAAGACTTTCGCCTCTTTCCCCATGAGGAGCAAATATGGCATAAACACAACGCATTCGCCACCGTTTTTTTTTAAGCACCATATCCACAAAAGAGAACCATGATATGGTGGCATAACCATGAGTAGCATACGAAGCAGCGCATGGGCTGAGCTAAAGTTCGGCTCGTCACAGGCACGTCGCCCGATTTTAAGGTGGCCTTGCAAGTGGAGCGCGCCATGAATCCACTGTACTTTCTGTTGCTGTTACTCGTCCTAAACTCTTTTGCTGGAGCCATTGGTTTGAGCACGCTACGCGGGAGTACGTGGATTCATCGCGCGTCAGCATACTCCCGTTCCCCGACGCCATCGCGTGACTGCTGAGAGAGGGTAAGGGGGAAAGACCATAGCATCTTACGCAGTCACTTAAGCGGGGTCGAACGCGCTAGCGCATTCCAGCGCGTTCTGACCGGGATACATCGCGCGTCTGCAGAATCTCGTTTCCAGACGCCATCACATGATTGCTGAGAGAGTGTAAGGGGGACAGGCCACAGCGTCTTACTCAGCCCCTTACACAGGCCGGAACGTGCTAGCGCGTGAATACGCTTTGGCAGCGCTTAAGCCAGTTGTTGCACATGCGCAGTAAGGGTGTTCACGCACACCGGAGCATAAGCTGTTTTTCATCGAAAAATCCTGCTGCTCTTGTGGTCAGTGCGCACATCCGCTCACGTTTAGAACTGGTACATAAAGTAAGCGATAACGCATCCCTACAAAATGCCAGGCTCGATTGACGCAATACGTTCGGTCAGTGCAAGCAAAAGCACACGAGACTACAGGCTTACATATACTGTAGCTAGCTGGCTCAAGAAAATCAGCATTTGCAAAGAGAGTAGCCGCAGATAAGCCCAGATATGTCGTGGAAGTTATAGCGCTTTTCGCTTTATAGCGCTTTTCGCTACACCGAGACATCGCGCTTCGTCTCCACCGTCAAGCGAAAGCGAGCTAACGCATGGCGAAGAGTAATCGTTCCAAAATCTTCCGCGCAAGGTAACGCTATACGTATACCAAGGAAGAGAAAAATAAATCCGGGAAACATTTTTTACACGTTATTGCTGCCGGGGTATGTCTTTGCTTGCGGAGATTTTTCGTGAAATATCGCCCCGTCAGGGCTCGTTCCTTCAACACCCGCGCATTCTTATGCGGGTATTTACCTCGCGTTTCTCTCGCGCACGCACAAGCGCTGCCAAGCGAGGGGCGGTTTCTCTAAAACATGACATGACAAATGTCGCAAGCTTATTCTGTTTTTATGTAAAAAATATAAAAAGCTACGTGCGAAAGAACACGTTGTCGCTTTTTTGTTTCTTTGTCGCTTCTTTATCGTATTTTTTTCTCGCCCAGTTTTCGAAGTACCAACGAAGGTTCATGCATGAAACATGACTGCCTCGCGCGATCGTTGCCTATAGGCTCATGATGCGGCGTTCCACTTTCGGACTCCGTTTCATGAAGTGGATGACCGGATCGTGGCTCTGCGGTGGCTCCGAAAGTGAAGTCCACGTCGCTTTTCTTATCCCGACTCGTACACGGGCGACACGTGCGTGGCCCTCGCACAAGGCGACACTTGAGACACATGCTCTGGGAGTGTAGAAACGCTCAGCCCGACTCTATTTCATAGAAACGGGAGAGCTTCCCCAGTGTTAGCTCTAGTTCACTATACTCAGAAGCTCACTTCTGGCCGAGCCCACGAAGCGGCCGCCAGGTGTTCTCTGCTGCTTGACTGCATGGGCTACAGCTAGTTGGTTGTGCATTAATGCTAACAGCGTGAAAATAACAAACACATGCCGGACGGGAAAAGCGCTTGTCCCGTCTTTTTTTTGTGTCCGCCGTGAGTAATTTTCGCGCTGCTATCCGTATAAGTATTCCCTGTCGGTCCATAGCTGAAAGACGCCCGCTAGTACTCGCGTACTTCACGACTAAGTTTCTCCACTCCACGCGACATTAGGGATCTGTTGGTTCGCCGAACTTAGCGTCACCCGCGCCCTCTCGTGGTGGCTATAGTTCTGGTTTCGTTTCAGGGATCCGCATGAGTGTGTGCGGTCGGCGTCGAAACTTTTGAAACAGCTATAGGTTTGTGAAAAAAAAATTAAATTTACCAGCAATTTACAAGCGTGTGCGGTCGAACTGCACAATACATCTTGGAAGCGTTTCTAAAGAACTTACCTATGTTCTTGAATTAAGGTTTTCTGCCAAGCAGACGAGATATTGAGTTTCTCTCTCTCTCTGTGTGTGTGTGTGTGTGTGTGTCGTGGTCCGTAAACTTTTGGCGCTTACTTTACATAAAGCGGTGTCAATTTATCTAATCTACCCTTTAAGCACAGCTGCCCATACACAGCTCATACTGAACGCACAGGCCATACTGTGTGAAATGGGTCGATGATCAGTTTGCGCACATTGCATTTGGGAGCTTTGGAACGAAACTGCCAGATTTCTGTGCTAATGCGAACTATACAGACAATAATGCCCAGGGAATAATAGGGGATGTGTGTTGGTTAACCATTTTCTGTTAGTTTCAAATTATGTTGTCTAAGAACGGACCCTTAAATTTGCCCTTCTTTCAAGGTCTTTGCTGTTATGTGCGAGAGATTTGTGCCAGTGCCAGGTGGCACATGGCACTGGGTTCTGGTTTGGACACAAGAGGTCGAGATCGTGTCGTCATCATGCAGCCATATCTTGTACAGATAGCTCCAAAACAGGTGTACTATGCGTGTATACGAGACAAATTTTGAGCCATCTGATTCCGTGAAGGTGGGGGACCAGCGAAAATGACGAGCAACTGCACCGTCCATAGAGCAACGAAACACACACGCCTACCGCTGCATTGGACGCTTTCTGCCCCTCACATGATGGTGAAGGCCTGCTTTGACCGGTCGGTGATGTTAACTAATGACGTCATCATGTACGTCATGTGGGAACGTCACAAACTTTGGGTAGTGTGACGTCATCGAAAGAGGCCACGTGGATCGTACGTTCGGAAGCGGTCAATATATTTTTCTTTTTTCACACGGACACGGTCGTACACCGCAGGACCAAGGAGGTGTGCCATATACAGCTCTTCTTTAAAAGTAGACATGGTCCAGTTTTTTTTTTCTTGTGCGTGCCTTTCTCTTCTGTATTCGCCGGTGCACCTAAGTTCACTATGAACCAGCTAAGTTCATTATGGACCCGTTCACAAGCGCTACCAATTGGCCCGAGAGCTATAGCGCCTATGCAGATGGGAAGGCACACATCCTCCATTACATGCTGGCGTCTGTGTGTGTGTGTGTGACTGTGGGTTAATGAGTGCACGTGCACTGCCGTGTCACGGGCCGCATACCTATAGGTAGAAAACAGGAAGCCCTGCAGCCAGGGGACAGGGAGCGGCCCGTGACATTGTGCCCGCAGTGTGTGTGGCGTTCGTCGCGGCGGGAGGCTGATTTACGAGGTTCGTTGGTCGTAAACACGGCCCCGCGGTGGTCTGGGCGGGGAAAGGGAGACGCCGAGATAAGGGCGCGTCCTCCGAGAGTGGGGAGCTCCATCGAGTGTAGTCAAGTCTGGTGACACGCACGGTGTGTGTACAGCGTGTACGTGTAGTGTACACACTATAGCCCGACGCGAAAGAAGGCGAATGCTCGGGTGGAGTCGTAAACTCGCCGTTTCTTAGGAGTGCGCGCGCTGAATGGCGCTCCGCCGCACTTCCACTTGACCTCCCGAGGCGATGAAGACGTCTTCGTGTTTTCAACCTTGAGCTTTAGCACGCCATGCCGCCAGAGACGATGCTTCGATCTCCATGGCCACGCACAGACACCGCCTCGTGCGTTACCGTTACAGTTCATCGAGTCTGCGTAGTGACAGTAGCCGTGACAGTAGCAGTAGCTGCTGATCCTAAGGTCGCGGGTTCGATCCCAACCGCAGAGGTCGCATTTAGATAGAGGCGCAATGCTAGAGGTCCATGTACTGTGCGATATCTTGCAGTGAAAGTAGCATATATAACAACCGAGGTTCGAAATTTCTGGAGTGCTTCACTATGGCGTGCGTTCTAAGTCATACCGAATGAAGAAATAATATCCAGTCAGGAAGGCGCTTTTTGAAACCACGGTGATACTGTACACAGGCAACGATGCAATCTCACTTATCTCATGTTACACCGGTATACCGCGTTCTCTGACTCAGTCATATAACCGCGTATTATTGCGATAGCAATTATTTGAACACTCTCGGCTGAATTTCGCCGTCGACGTCATGCACCGTATATGTATACGTATCTATATATATCGAGCGTGCGACCTTCGCGTCATGAGTGGAGGCGTTGACCACTGTGCCACTGCGAGGTACCTACTTCGACATTCAAACGGCAAGCTATTCGTATTTACCACTTACCGCTGTTGGCGGACATCATGGGGGGGGGGGGGGACTATCCTGTTTTCAGCATTATCAGCAAGATGGCGCAGTGAGTGCGCGGCGTCTCTCATCTCTCGCGCGTATATTGGCCCGCGTAGAGAATAAGAAGATGTACGCTCGATCGCCCGCCTTTATTTTGCAGTGGGGAGAATCGTGCGTCTTGGCTAGCCTTTGCGTTTCGTCGGGAACGATTCTGTTGTAGTTAGCGGGCGCACAAAGGTCACTGCAATCGTTGCACAGCCTCCGTTTGCGAAAAGGACGCGCTTTTCAGACACAGCGAAGTAACAACGGAGGTGCTTATTCGTGTTAATCTCTACCTGTGAGTACGTTTCGTGCGTCCTTTGTGCGTCAGAAAAGCGGGGCACGTTTCGATCTGCTTGCCATTCTGCGCGCGACCTTCCTCCAATTTATTGCTATCGCGTTCACATCTTTGCCTTTGCGGCAAAGCTGTGACTTTTTTTTTTTGTAATATAGTCCCCATTCAGTTTTTATCGGTTGATTACTTGAACACTTGTCCGTGCTCCACCGTCAATCTTTTCATGTATCGGTGACGTGATAATGAAACCAGTGATGCAATGGCGACGCGTTGTCGTGTACATTTTTCGAATGCCCGATTATCATCCCTTGTTCACCTGTCTGGCTGAATTGTGAGTACACATTGTGACAAACATTAATAACTACGTTTTAAACAATCTCTACTTCCAATGTAGAGCATTCTTCTCTACAACAGTGGCCTTGCGTGAAGCTTATTTTTCATTGGCTCGCGAACGATTGCCAATAGCGAACGCGAGCAGGCCACCCACGTTCTACAGTTTCTAAATGTGGCTCCCATCGATTAAACCATTTAGCGGTACAGGAAGTTTTCTTCTCCAATTTGTTTGGCTCTCATTTAAACATGATCCCAAATCACCCACCCGATGTCGTGCATGGGAAAGCGTCGTTCGTCACAAACGGAAGCTGTTGTGGCGGAATAGCAGGGAGGCAGACTTCTCTAGTGAGACGACGACAGAGAAAAAACACGTCCTTTCAGTTTGAACGCATCACGAAGACTGGTTTATTCGTTCGCTATGTACACTGCTGCCGTAGAGAGGGGAAGAAAAAAAAGGAAAAGCAAACAGAGAAGCACAAGTATTGTCAAACGAGTTTCCTCCGCACCCCGCACGTGCGACGGTCTTCAAGGACAGATGGACAAAACGCTTTCCGCGTGTTCGATAATGGTCATTGTGGCTTTCACCCCCTTTTCCCTTCACGGCTGGGCTTGTAGGTAAAAACAGATGTCACGGACGCCCTTCGCTCCTTTCGCATTGCCCGTCACGCGAACCACCCGAAAACGAGTCCCTCCGAGTTGCCCCTCCTCCCCCTCTTCGCCGCGGAGTCTTTCAATTAACGCTCCCCCGAAGCGGGGGCTGCTTCCCAGTATGCGACAAATACAACAACCTCCCCCGGATGAGCGAACTCTTGAGCTCATTGTCGGTCGACTTCTAGCGGATAAAGCAGCTGTATTGGTCGTTTCACCACCGTTCCCCCGCTTAGTTTCAAACTGCAGGCCCGCACCCTGCCGTCCCTGCCCTTGAACGTTTCCTTGATTCTGGCGATCTTCCACATGTGTCGTTTGAGATGATCTTCCTTTAAAAGAACTAAATCGTCTATCTTTAGGTCACTCGATGTCGTTGGCCGGGACAGATGCGCCGATCGAAGCTCCAATAAGTACTCTCTCCGCCACCGTCTCCAGAATCCTTCAGCCATGGCAGACCGGTACTTCCAGCGTCGTGAGATATGCGCGTCACCGCCCGGAATTTCGGCTGGCAGGTGGTGTGGAGGAAGGGTTGTCAGCTTTCTTCCGACGAGGAAGTGCGCCGGCGACAGTGGTTCTGGCTCTTGAGCATCATCGTAGGTGAAAGTCAATGGGCGTGAGTTTATTACGGCCTCGACTTCGTACAAGACAGTTGTGAGTTCTTCAAAGCTTAAACTGCTCCGACCTAACACTTTGCGCAACGCTACCTTCACCGATCGCACCAACCGTTCCCAGAATCCGCCCCACCAAGCTGCCCTTTCAACAATAAACTTCCACCTGATCTGGTTTCCGGCGAAGTATGACTGCATTTCCTCTGATTTTAGTAGCGTGAACATTGCATTCAGATCTTTTGCTGCTCTCTTGAAGGTTAGCGCGTTGTCCGAATAAATAGTCGAGCAGATTCCCCTGCGAGCCACGAAGCGCTTGAAAGCCAGGAGAAAGGCTGTAGTCGACATGTCGCTAACGAGCTCAAGATGGACGGCACGTGTCACAGCGCAGGTTAAGATTGCGATGTAACATTTTCGGGCACCGCGCGACTCTTGACAAATCAAAGGTCCTGCGAAATCGATGCCGACAGTGTCGAACGGATTTCCCTTTGTTACTCTGTCAGCTGGAAGTGGTGCCACTGGTTCCGTGGCTTGAGGGCAACTTTGTTTGCGACAGATGAGGCACTGCTTGATAACCTTTTTTACGGCCTGGCGCCCTCGGATGATCCAATACGACTCTCGCAATTGCGCCAAGGTGTCGCGCACCCCTGAGTGTATTATTCTCACGTGCTCTTTCCTTATGAGCAGTAGCGTGAAGGGATGAGTGCTAGGTAGAATGATGGGATGTTTAGTCTCTTCGTGGTTGTCGGTGAATTGCAAGCGTCCACCAACTCGCATGAGACCTTCCCCGTCAAGGTACGGACTGAGTGGCAGAACAGGAGAGCCTTTGTGCAGTGGTCTTTGGGCTTTCAAGTTGGAAATGTCGTCACTGAATGCTTCTCCTTGAGTTGTTGCCAACCAGTACCTCTCAGCATCGATCACCTCTTCAGCTCGTAGCGGACCACCTTTCCTTTCTTTCCCGTGGCGGCAATTGTTGACAAAGCGGCGGACCCACGCAGTTAAGCGCACGACTCTGCTGCATGAGCTGAACTCCTCTACTTTCAGCACTGCCTCGAACGGCGATGATATTACGGGCATCACCGTCACTTTTCGCTCTTCCAGGTGACATTCTACTGCCCCTGGGCTCTGCTCACCGGTCGTTGGCCAATGCGTCTTATCCTTGTGAAGCCAGTGTGGTCCTCTCCACCACAATTCGCTTTCTAACAAGGCTGATGGGAGGATACCGCGAGTGATTAGGTCAGCGGGGTTGTCTAGTCCTGGGCAGTGCCTCCAATCCTCGGGATCAGTCAGCGCCTGAACCTCTGATACTCGGTTTGCCACGAAGGGCTTCCATTTGGCAGCGTTTCCTTTAATCCAGTGCATAGCCACTGTGGAATCGGTCCAAAGGACGGCAGCAGCATTCTGGAGGTTCAAGGCCTTGGCAACGTAGTGGCACAGTCGAGCACCAATGAGGGCCCCCATCAGCTCTAGTCGGGGTAACGAGAGGCGCTTCAAAGGGGCAACTCTTGATTTGGCCATAATTAGGCTTATATTGATTATTCCTTGAGCAGACTTGCATGCAACGTATCCGACAGCACCGTAGGCCTTTGGGCTGGCATCGCAGAAAATGTGCAACACTTTCTCTGTCTTTTTCATCTCGGAAATCCCTTGCGATGATCCTCGGAATGGACACCGCCTTGATGCATTGAAGCTCTTCACACCAGCAATTCCACTCCGCTTGCATCAATTCTGGCAAGGGATCGTCCCAACCCGCTCCCAACTCCCACAACCTTTGGAACATTGTCTTTACGTACAGTGTTGTAGGAGCGATAAACCCAAAGGGGTCGAAAATTCTGGCTGAGACTTGCAATACGAATCTCTTGCTGTCGGCTCTTGTGGTGAGGAATTCAAGAAGTGAGGTCAGATTGTACTCGAAGTTATCTGTATGAGCATTCCAACCTACTCCCAATACCTTGGTGGCTGCAGGAAGTTCGGCATTTGCATTCCTCTTCGCCACGTTCCCATCCTCTATGAAGTTGACTAAATCGTGGTCGTTAGACATCCACTTGTGGAGCCGCATTCCTGCTTGAGATAATATATCGCTTGATTCCTGGCATAGCACTTTACCCTGTTCAAGGGTGTCGACCCCTGTCACAAGGTCGTCAACATAGAGATGGCTGCGCAGGATGTTCGCAGTCTCAGCATACTGCTCTGGGAGTCCTTCAAGATGGTGTCGTAATGTTGCGGCTAATAGGAATGGGCTGGATGTAACACCGAACGGAACGCGCGTCATCCGGTAGGCCGCCACCGCTGGAAGTTCTTCACCTTTCCTCGGAGTGGTAGCATACCAGAGAAACCGCACAGCGTTCCGGTCACCCTCTGACAGAGATATTTGAAGGAATGCCTTTTCAATATCCGCGACGATGCCGATGTTGTAAGTGCGGAAGTTGATCAACAAATCAATGAGCTCTGGATTAAGTTTTGGACCACTTTCCAAAACATCATTCAGTGAGAGGCGATCTTTGGCACTTGATGATGCGTCGAACACCACCCTCACTTTTGTTGTCAGGCTTTCTTGTCGAACCACTGCTTGATGTGGCATGTAATACACCGGACCTTCCGAAGCGCTGCAATGCTTGTTGGCTGGCTCTGCATAGCCCTTTTCGATGTATTCTCGGATGCAGGCGTCATATTCCACGATCAAGGAATCTCCCTTCAAAAGGCGCGTTGTGTTGGCTCTAAGACGCTTCGCGGCGCACTCGTAGTTGTCGTCGAGCTCATCAACCATAGGCTTCCAGGGGAAAGACACTGTGTACCGACCATGCTCAAATTTGACGGTTTCTTTGTAGTGCTGTTGGATTGCGTCTTGGTGGCGAGCTGGTTCGTGTTCCTTGATACCAATGTGTTCGAGCTCCCAGAATGACCTCAACTGTGCTGATATTTCTTTGTTAGTTTGTTCGCTCACTGCTACTCGCATTACGCCAGCAACAGAGGGACAGACTCCTGGTGACCTTTTTTGCGCCTACCTGGCCCTGGACTGTCCACCCAAATGCAGTTTCTACTGCCATCAGCTTGGAGGTTAGGCGCTTAGTGGATCCCGTGACAATTTCCCAATAATGATCAGCGCCGATCAGAAGATCAATGTTTTCACTTCCGTCACCCTGCGCGACGTCCGCGACTGGCAAGCCAAATTTCGAAAGTTCCAGAAGAACTGACTTTAAAGGCGCAGCCATTATATCTGCGCAGATGCAGGGAACTTCGAGGGCCTCCACTCGCGCCCTTTTCCCGTCGTACTGGCTTTGCAGCCACAGCTCGACCAGACGCGCTTTAGTGCGGGTTATAGCGGACTTGTCGCCGAAGGCATAGATTTTAAGTTCCTCTTCCCCAAGCACGTTTAACTGCAGTCTTTCAGACAACTTGCGATGGATGAACGTCCTTTGACTGCCACCATCTAGGAGAAGCCTGACAAGCGTACTTTTGTGCGGTCCCACTGTCCAAGCTCGTGCTGTTTGCAGAAGAAACTGATGCCCCTCCATGCACATAAAATTCTCTTCTGAGCCTAGAGAAGACTTTAGCACTGTGGCTTGTCCTGTCGCTGGTGGAGGGGATGCATTCTGTTCACCACTGCCACGGTATTCTCTGAAATCAGGATCACACATAGCCGTGAGGTGTTTTCCGCTACAGTGGCACACCTGAGCCATTTGGCCTTACGGCACTCTCTTGACGTGTGCCCCTTTACTGTGCAGCGGAAACATCTATTCTCACGCTTCAGCATTTCTCTTTTATCAGCTGCCGACATCTCTGCATCGCAGTCACCGCTTTCGTGGCACCCTGACGAACAAAACAGACACCCTTTTCTCTCCTTGGTCATGGTATGCAGTGCAGCGGCTGAAGACATTCTCGCCGCTTTAAAGGTGCTGTTACGGTTTTCGACAGACGATTCTGCACACATGCCCCTTGGTGTTTCGGCCCGCTGTATAATCTCCCGTGCCTCTACCTCGACTCTCAAAAAATGCGCAAATGCCTCCAGTTCACTGCCTCCTGTAGTAGCGCCCTTTCGTCGACAGTATTCGAGATGAAGGTCCGCAGGCACCGCCTTCTTTACTACTGTCAGGAGCAGAGCTCCGTACGTGCTGACACCGACGCCAAGAGAAGTGAGGCTCCGTACACCTCTCTCTACTTCGTCAACGAGGCTCCGAAGTTGGCTGAGGTTCCGCGAGTCACGCACTGACTTGATATTGAGCAGTCTGGACATGTGATCCTCGATTATGGCTTCTTTACGACCGAACCTTTCCTTTAACAGCGAGAGAGCAACTTCGTAGTTTCCGTCGGACAAATCAAGACCTGCAACAGCAGCCGCTGCTTTTCCTGTTAAGTAACTGTTCAGGTACTTGAACTTGTCCACGTTTGACAGGTGGTGGTTAGCGTTTATTGTCGTGTCGAACTGACTCCAAAAGCCTTGCCACTGTCGAAGCTCGCCGTTGAACTTTGCTATCTCTAGTTTTGGCAGCTTTACTGTGGGGGTTACTTGCGGGATGTTACGGCTAGATTCTCTTTGATCTGAGGAACTTGAGGTGCGATCTAGCGAAGCGCTCACTGATGCGGCGTTAGTGCAGCTAAGCTCACGTAGCATGAGCTTTACTTTAGTTCTTGCTACGTTGATCTTTTCTTTGTAGTTCTCGGAGCATGCAATTTCCTCTTCTAATGCATCATCTTCTACGCCAATCTCAATTTCCCGATCTAGCTCTTTGAGTGAGTCTTCCTTAAGGGTGAGAAGGTTGATCTTTTCTTCAAGCTCACCGAGTGACGCGTCGTCCTCCATGGTAGCGATGTCATTGAGCAGCTTTGTTGTTGACGTTCGCACCACGGCCCTTTTGCGCTTCATCCTGTCGATGTCCATCTTTGGGTCCCTAATTCCCGGGTTTCGGCACCAAAAAATGTTTGTGGCGGAATAGCAGGGAGGCAGACTTTCTCTAGTGAGACGACGACAGAGAAAAAACACGTCCTTTCAGTTTGAACGCATCACGAAGACTGGTTTATTCGTTCGCTATGTACACTGCTGCCGTAGAGAGGGGAAGAAAAAAAAGGAAAAGCAAACAGAGAAGCACAAGTATTGTCAAACGAGTTTTCCTCCGCACCCCGCACGTGCGACGGTCTTCAGGACAGATGGACAAAACGCTTTCCGCGTGTTCGATAATGGTCATTGTGGCTTTCACCCCCTTTTCCCTTCACGGCTGGGCTTGTAGGTAAAAAACAGATGTCACGGACGCCCTTCGCTCCTTTCGCATTGCCCGTCACGCGAACCACCCGAAAACGAGTCCCTCCGAGTTGCCCCTCCTCCCCCTCTTCGCCGCGGAGTCTTTCAATTAACGCTCCCCCGAAGCGGGGGCTGCTTCCCAGTATGCGACAAATACAACAGAA